>ML776879.1:859724-890582 GCA_009831015.1 Picea engelmannii | reverse complement strand
TTGACCCATACAAAAATGTAAGTTAATTTATTTTAAATTTATTTTATATTTTATATTTAATTTTTTTTATTATTAATTTTTTAGGATATTTTTTTAAAGTTTTTTTTATCTTTTTTATACAATTTTTTATTGTTTACTTGATAATTGGTTAATTTTTTTTTTTAATTCTAATTAAATTTTTTCGTGCTTTTTTTTTCTTTAAATTGTTTCATTTTTTATTTAATTTGTGTTTTGAATTTTAGTAAAATTTGGTTTGGTTTTCATTATAAATAGTTTTTATAATTATAAATTGTATTTAAGATATATATCTTTTCATTTTTGTTTTCTATTTTAGTTTTAAAATTTTTTCCTTACTTATTTTTAGTATTTTTGAATAGGTTTTTATTTTAGTTTTTTTTAATATCACTTCTTTTTTATCGTTTTTTTTTCTATTTTTATTTGTTTTACATTTAAATGTTCTTTTAATTATTCTTTTCAAAAAAATACATATATATTTTTTTAAATTGTTGTTTTTTGGGAAATTTTAAATTTTTTTCATAGTGTTTTTTCACCCTTTTTTTAATTTGTGTTTTGAATATATTTTTTTAAATGTGGTTTTTTCTAAATTTGAAAAAAAAATTGCGAGGATTTTCTCATTTTTATTTATTTATTTTTCAATATAAATTTAAGAAAAAAAAAGTTAGTAAATAAATTTTAATGTGACCATTTTGTATCCAATTTTGGGTTTATTTTTTGCACAGGGATCTATTGTCAAAACCACGGTTTCAATTAGGTTGTAATGAGCCATAATTTTAACGTTTAGAATTTGTTTTTTCTTTAGTTAGAATCACTTTTTTATGTAGGTGTTAAGTTAAGGTTTTTTTGAGAAACTATTTGAGTTTTAAGTTCATGCTTGAAAAATGTTATAATTTTAACCCACGTTAGAAAAATGGTGCTACCAGTAGCACCACGTTTTGATTTAGGGGTTGATTTTCATGCTTTTTATGCAAAAAAAATGGTTTCAAGGGCTAGAGTTCTCGTTTTGAGGTCACAATTCTTGTTAAGACAGTAACTATGTTAGAGATGAAGGGGATAGCTAGAGACTTAGGCGAGATGAAGATTATGTTAAAACCAGGTGCTAAGAAAATACGATAGAGACCTTACAGGTTAAATCCTAAGTACAAAGAGAAGGTGAAAGAAAAAATAGACAGAATGTTGGACATAGGAATCATTGAACCCATGGAGGAATCAGAGTGGATCAGTCCAATGGTAGTGCAAGACAAGAAGACATGAGGAATTAGGATATGCGTGGATTTGAGGAAGTTGAATAATGCATGTTTACATGACCCATTTCCAACAATATTCATAAATGAGGTATTGGAGAACGTAGGAGGGAAAGAGAATTATTCTTTCACAGATGGATTCTCAAGGTACCATCAGATAAAAATTGTGTACGAAGACGAGTACAAGACTACTTTTGCGACGGAGTGGGGAAGTTATCAGTATACAGTAATTCCCTTTGGACTAAAGAATTCCCCTATAGTATTTTCAAGAGTCGTGGTTGCAGCGTTTAAGGAATTTATTCATAAGTTCCTTAAAGTATACTAAGACGATTAGACTATGTTCAATCTACTGAAGGATCACATAGAAGTACTACGGATCATGTTGGATAGGTGTAGAGAGTGTCAGATTCCACTAAATTTGAAGTTTAATTTTTGTGCATCGTTTGGCATTTTTTGGGCCATGTGGTATGCAAGCAAGGATTACTAGTGGATCTGGCTAAGATTGCATTGATTCTGGAGTTAGAACCACCTACATCAATCAAACATCTAAGGTAAACTCTGGGTCACACAAGATATTACAGGAATTTTATCAAAGGCTATGCACATATAATAGCACATATGGAAAGGTTGTTGAAGAAGGAAGTGAAGTTCCAATGGAACGAGGACTGTTAGAAGGATTTGGGTACCTTAAATAAAAAGCTAGTGACCGGGTTGATTTTGATCTTTCGATATTGGAACAAGGAATTCCATGTTCATGTAGATGCATCATCCATATCTTTGGGTGTAGTACTATCTCAACCAGGGGAAGGAGATATAGATCAATTTATTTTGCAGGTAGGAAGATGTCCATAGTAGAGAAGAATTACATCACTACATAATGAGAAGGATTGACAATGGTATATGTGCTACAAAAGTTCAGACATTATTTATTGGGATCTCACTTTAAGATGTATACAAACTATTCTACACTAAAATACTTAGTGAACAAGCCAGTGTTGGGGGGAGAATATGTAGATGGCTACTATTGTTTCAGGAATATGATTTCGAGGTTGTGGTGAAACCAGGGAAGTTGAATGTAGAACCACACCATTTATTGTGCATACTATGAAAATAAGATGCGGGTAATTTACATGAAAAGTTACCCGATGCACATCTATTTGCAGTTAAAATGGTGGATGTCTACTTTTCAGACATCATGCTTTTTCTAAATACAGAAATGGCTCCATCATAAAGCATAGTTGCATAGAAGAAACAACTAGTAGTTAAAGCAACATATTGTTAGTTGATTGCAGGAAACTTATACAAGTTAGGTGTAGATGGAATACTAAGATGGTTTGTGTTGAAGCATGAAAGGCCTATGATACTCACAGAAGCAGACGAAGGGATTGCAGGAGAACATTACACAGGTAAAGGAAATTCAAAGAAAATTTTATGCGCGGGGATTTGGTGGAACACACTTCATTAAGATGCTAAAGAGAACTATCAGGCATGCCATGTTTGTCAAAGGGTGGGAAAGCTATCTAGGAGGGATGAAATTCCTTTAAATCCACGGGTTACATTGCAAGAATTTGATAAATGGGTCATAGAATTTTTGGGGCCAATCAACTCACAATAAAGAAGATCGGGGGAAAGGCACATAGTCACCGTGAAGAAATATTTGACAAGATGGGTAGAAGCAGTAGCATTCTTAGTTTCACCATAGAAACTGCTACACAATTTCTATTTGAGAATGTAGTCACACGATTTGGATGTTCGTTCGTATTACTCAATGATCAAGGAACACAATACCTGAATAAAACAATTGCAGCATTGACTGAGCAGTTTCAAATTCATCATCATAAGAGTATGTCGTATCATCCTCAGGCCAATGGGAAAGAGGAAGCTTTCAATAAAATCCTGGAGAATGATTTGAAAAATATCTGCAATGTAGGGAGAGATGATTGGGACTTAAGAGTTCCTGCAGTCTTATGGGCCTATAGGACTACAAGTAAAAATTTGAAAGGGTAGACACCTTTCAAATTTTTACTTGTGGGAAAGAAGCAGTGATGCCAATGGAGTTTATTCTACCTATCTTGCGCGTTGCAATAATTACTGATCTTTCATACTCAAGCACAGTGGAGGAGAGATTTTCACAGTTGGTACAGTTGGAGGAAAATTAGTTTGTCATAGGTTTTCATCGGCAAGTTCAGAAGGAAAGAGAGAAGGCATGTCATGATAGACACATTAAACATAAAAAGTTTCAAGTGAGAGACTTAGTATTACTCTATTACAGTAAGTTTATGCAACATCAAGGGAATTTTTGAATGCATTGGTTAGGACCTTATGTGATTCAGCATGTGACAAAGGCAGGTGTTGCGCAGTTGGAAACCTTGAATGGAGAAGTCCTTGGAGGAATGGTGAATGGGAGCAGGTCAAAACTCTATAGATATGGTCAATCATCTATACATTAATATGTAATGCTCCAAAACACATGTGTCATAGTAACTGTACTATAGTAGGGAGATAAAACACAAAAAAACATATAAAAAGTAGAAAAGGAAGGAAAACAAATAAAAAGGAGATACAGAAAAATAAAGAGATTATGGAGTACAAAGACATAAGAAATTACAAAGAAGGAATTATTATCGTGATATTGGGATGAAACTATGTTGATTACGAAAATACTACACATAAGAAAAATACCACGAAGAAAACAAAAGCGGAAGAAAGAACAATTGCACATTATAGTACTGAAAAGCCCATTAAAGGAATTAAAGAAAGGAAACAATTGCTACAAATTGGTAATGACAGGTCATAAAGACGTCATATAATATTAAATTGTAAAAGCCACTAGAAATCACGACAGATTGGCAGTACAAGTTAAAATTTCGATGACGGATTTGGTAATAAATATGCATTTATTTAACCATTCATCAACCCTGTTGGTGAATTAACCAAGTTAGTTAAGGTGTGAAGAGACATTAACAGTTGGCAAGGAGGCACAAAAGAAATTGAGGATCACCAAGCCTTAGTTATTTTTATTACGAGTTGCATGAAGTGAGAGCGAACTGAGAACAAGAGAAGAGCCACGAAGGAGAAACATAGTCGAAGTAGTTGTCAAGGATTACAAGTTTTTACAACAATGGCATGACCAAAGGCACTCGTTCTTGTACCAAAGAAGGCCCGTACAAAAGCAACACCAGTAGAACCAGAGGTATTGGAGGCTGAGGAGATTTCGGGAGCAGTGTCATCCTTGGAGATGAGGTCCTCGTGATTACATTCCACCAAGAAAATATGAATATGATAAAATGGTGCATTGCATACAAATGGTTGTCCAAAAGTTGTACAAAGAAATCCTAGAGGCATCGATAGTAGTAGAGGCTACTATGGAAGACAAGGTCTTGAAAATTGGTGAAGTCATCAAAATCTTATGCACAGGGATTGAGGATCTATAGATGCACAATACACCGTGAACACCACCAGAGGAAAGAGTGGAAAGATAGAGAATGGTGATGATAGTCTTAGAAAACATCAAGAAGTTGGAGGAAGAATGCAAAAAACTCTACAAGGAAAGTGCGCAAATATGGAAAAAGAATGTAGAAGAATGTAAAGTCAACCCCTAGGGTTTATAAAGTGGTTTCAACCACTCTTGGAAGAATTCGGCCCTACTAAGTGAAGAGACATAACCCTAGTGCCCCCTCAACTAGTATTTATAAGTGAGGATGGAACCTCACTTGTTCATTCACTCACTCACACTTCCAGGGAACATATTTTTAAGGAAGTTGCAGTTGCAAGAGGAAGGAGAAGAGAGGTGCATGCTCAGTCCTAGTTTATTCTTGGTGTTTTGGTCTTAGTCTTGGCATTGTATATTATTGAGGAATTTTTTGATGGGTTTTCTCCCTGATGAAGGTTTCCTAGGATAAAATATTATGTACCTTGTGATTTTGATTCTTTTAATGATCCTCTTTATGTTGTTGTTTTGGAAATGCATTGAGTAAATTGAAAATAAACTAATAACAACATTAAAACTTAACATGGTTTTAGAGCTTGACTGAATAGAGAACCTTTCACTGGGTATCTAAAAATGTCATTGTATCTAAAACATCATTATTGGAGATGAATTTCTAACTAAAATCTATCTAGGGAAGTGTACCCTACCCTAGCTCATCCTTTGGCAACTTGAGCACATATTTTCAATGGCCAAATTCTCTGGACAGTCAAACCCTAGTTTTGACTGGTACCAGGAAACCAGAACCAATACCAGAAGCACCAGTATAGATTTGTGCAGGTCAATTTTCAAGGGGTAAATCTTGTAATTTTTGGAAACATTCAGCTCCATCCAACTCACCTCATCCCAATGCATCTCCTGGTAAGTTCATATTCACTTTTTGAGAACTTTCATTTTTTGGTCATTTTCCTAGCTCCAGGTCAAGATTTCTACAAGCACCAAGCTTGTTGAAAAGTTATAAAGTGTGGAAATTTTTTTTTTCTGGATGTAAAGAATTGGACTCATTCTTGAAGAGAATGACATTGCAAATTTCATAAAAGAAAATGTACCGGAACCCGAAGAAGAAGAAGCCAAAGAGAAGTATAAAAGGGATATGATTAGGGCCAAAAGAATAATTGTAGATTCCATTAAAGGCCATTTAATCCATAAAGTGTCTTCCAAGAATGCTCCAAAAGATATGTTTTATTCCCTAACCATAATGTATGAAGGAAAGAACATCAACCAGAAGATGAACATGAGAACCCAACTCAAGAATAGAAATATGCAGAAAGGAGAAATAGTTCAAGAATATTTCTCTAAGGTTAATCAATTCAAGGAATAATTAGAAGAAATTGGAGAAAACTTGGATGAATATGAACTCATCATGAAAACTCTTAATGGTATAACAAGACCTTGGGATGCCTTCATCCAAACTATTTGTGCTAGAAAAGAGAAACTTCAATTTAACAGTCTATGGGAAGAATGTGTTCAAGAAGAAGCAAGAGTAGCCAACCAAGAAGTCGTACTATTAGGGGATGAAGATAAATCCATAACTTCTCATGCTAAAGGATGAAAGAAAATGTCTTGTTTCCAATAGGATACCCACCTTCATAAATAATCTCACTCCCCAAAGAGGTTCACACACTTTCATAAAGAATGTCACTCTCCAAAGAGATTCCAGAAATATCATAAGGGTCAAAGAAAGGAAAACGATTTCTCCTCTTATCAATGTTATAATTATGTTAAGATGGGACACACTGCTAAGAATTTTCCTGCCAGAAGGGAAGAATTCAAGAAGAGAAATAAAATAACACATCATGCCCATGCAGCTGAAGATGATGAGCCACCTAAGAATTTAACTAAAGAATAAATTGAAGATTATGTCCTGTAGATACTTGGCTCTTAAGCACATTATAGGAACTCCGATGAGAATGAAGGGTGTATCCTATGGAAAAAAATAAGGTGGTTTTTACAAGTTAAAAGGTCACTCAGATGCAAACTTGACTCACTCCACTTAGTCCTTGTGAACTTTGGCATAGAAGGCTAGCTCACATCAACTACAAAGCCTTACCATATGTAAGAAAGGTAGTTATAGGTTTACCATAATTTAAGGGTGATCATGAAGGTTTATGCAAGGGTTGTTCACAAGGAAAGAACATAAAGAATCTTTTACCAAAGAGTGATAGTAAAGAAAAAGGAATATTAGAGCTCATCCACTCAGATGTATGTGGTCCAATGCCTTCAACCTCTCTAAGCGAAGATGTCGGGATTAAGTGGGAGCTCACCACTCCCTATAATCCTAAGAAATATGGTGTAGTAAAAATAAAGAATAGAACAATTATGGAGGTAGTAAAGACTATGATTCACGATCAAGATATTCCAATGCACTTATGGGATGAAGTAGAAAGAATAAATTTATGTCCAAAACAAATTATCCCATGGTGCACTTGGATTCAAAACCCCCAAAGAAATATTCACTGGAAAGAAGCCATAAGTAAGACATCTAAAAATATTTGGTTGTCCAATGTTTGTACACATTCCAAAATAAAGGAGAACTAAGTTGGATCCTTTAGGATAGAAGGGAATATTTGTTGGATATTGTGAGGTCTCTAAGGCCTTCAAAATTTACATACCAGGTTACCATAATATCGATATCAACAGAGATGTAACCTTTAATGAATATGCAACACTCAAAAGATCAAGTAAATGTGATCTTGAATAAGTATATGAAGAATAACCTATAGCTCCCAGAGTTGAGGAACCAATGAAGGAAGTTACAGTTACCCCTAATGATGAGATTACAAAACATCGTGATATGATAGAATCTCAAGAACCTACCCAAATAATGATCTCTCACAAGATAAATCCATATTGGGCAAGGGAACTTATTCAAGATGCAGAGAAGTATGGTGGCCCACAAGGAACCATGAGACAAAGAAAGAAACCTAAGCCATTCTCCAGTTATATGGCCTTGATGTGTGATATCATATAAAAGGAACCTACTTTCTTTGAAGAAGCCATTCAAAAGAAATAATGGGCGGATTCCATGATAGAAGAATACCAGTCCATTATAAATAATTATGTATAGGAAGTATTTCCCAGACCAAAGAACAAATATGTGGTATCTTCCAAGTGGATACACAAGCTAAAACATGCAGCATAAAAAAGTATTGAAAAACATAAAGCAAGATTTGTAGCTTGTGGTTTTTCTCAAAAGGAAGGTATTGATTATGAAGAGACAGTTTCTCTTGTATCCAGATACACTTCTATCAGAACCATCATAGCTCTTGCAGCCAAAATTAAGTGGAATTTACACCTGATGGATGTGAAAACAACCTTCTTAAATGGTGTTATTAAAGAAGAAGTGTATATAGAACAACCACAAGGTTTTGAAATTGAATATAGAAAGACTCATGTACATAGGTTGAAGAAAGATATGTACAGGTTGAAGCAATCTCCCAGAGCTTGGTATGGCAAAATTGATAGTTTCCTGACGATCTTGGACTCTACCAAGAGTAAAGATGATTCCAACCTTTACTTCAAGGTTATGAATGACGAGCCAATTATACTTCTATTTTATGTTCATGAATTATTATTAAAAGGAGAAGAAAATCTCATCACGTATTGTAAGAACAATATCGTTGCAGAATTTGAGATGAAATACCTATGCCTGATGCATTATTTCTTAGGTATTGAAGTTTGGTAGAGCCTAGAGAAGATCTTCCTTAACCAAGGTAAGTGTGCAGTTGAAATACTAAAGATATTTGACATGTTGGAATGTAAATCCATTAATCAAAGACAACAGGTTCTCTACAGATCCACATTATTCCCATGAGTAGATATGTATATTTCTACAAAAAAAAATTATCTTAAAGATTCAATTCGTTGTGCTAATTCATCATGATTTGAGAGCACATTTGAATTCATTGGTTGGTGACTCATTTACATACATATTCCATCTATTTGCGTTCATTTTTTTTTTATTCCAATGGTGACATGTATTCAACACCACTCCATTGGCCACAATATGGAAATTCATGTAATATAGCACCATGCATGTAATATTTTTCTTAGTGCACAAACACATGAAAGTTTTGACACTTTTGTATCAAATATGAGGTATGGAAATCCTAATTGATAGCTAATATGAGGTATGGATTTCCACTCTTACTATTAAAGTGGATAAGAAGGAATTTGATATCTCAATCAAGCCAAGGACCAAGAGTGAAGGGATGATAATTTATGCTTATGCTAAGAATGTGTATAGTGGTTATTTTGGCTAAGAATGTAAATAAATGAGGTGACCATTAGCATGAAGGATAGTTCAAGAAGTTGAACAACATATTTCAAAAATATTTTCCTTGAATTTGTTCCCATCATGAAGGTGGCATGAGATCTAATGAAATTAAAACTTTTCCTGGCCCATTTCTAAGGGTAAATAATTAATGGGATACCACACAACAAAAAATTGATCACTTGTAAAATTCATAGAGATGGTGTTGTTATGTTGGGCATGCAAGGGTATATATGTAGTGAACTCTAGGTGGTTTTAAGAATCAAGATGGCTCAATAATATTTTTGTTAATAAGGGGGTGCTATACAAGACCTTGACTTTGACATGGTTTTTAAGATTCAAAAAGGTCCCTTATAACATGTAGATATAAAAAATTAGTCCAATTAAGGATAGTTCAAGAAGTTGAACAACATATTTCAAAAATATTTTCCTTGAATTTGTTCCCATCATGAAGGTGACATGATACCTAATGAAATTAAAACTTTTCCCAACCCATTTCTAAGGGTAAATAATTAGTGGGATATGAAATGGAGTGACCTCGATGTTTAATTACAACACCCATCACATAATGAGAAGCATTTATCTCAACTTTGAAGGGTTGATTTAAATAAGGTAAATGAAAAGCTAGAGTTTTAGCATAATTTGGTGTGTAGCCTTTGAAATCTCTCATAAACAACTATGGGAGGATGTGAAAACCCATTGATTGGATAATTGATGCAAGGGGTGTGCAATGTGGGAGAATTTGGTGATGAATCATTGATAAAAATTAAGACCACCTAGAAAATGATTTAAATTGTTTACCATGGCAGGGATGGAACATGTGGTCAATACTTGCACTTTGGCTAGATTAGCATGGACTCCCTCTCTATAAATGAGAAACCAAAGGTATCTCAGGGAGGTCTATTCAAAAGGATATATCTTCATTTTGACCTATAACTTATGTTTATGCAATAATTCTAGCATTGGATGAACAAGATGCAAGTACTCAACCCATGTGTAGCTAAAAATAATAATATCATCTAGATATATGACTACCAAAAATCCTAGGTAAAACCAAAAGATATCATTAAGAAGTATTTGATGCACTAGGGGTGTTGGTGAGGCCAAAAGGAATCAACAACATCTCAAACCAACCCAAATTTCTTTTTATACCAAATGATATGATGATCATATCTCCATGAGTCATGTTTCAAAAAACCATAGGATCCTTGAATCCTTTGACAAGGTTTGTTACCTTCAAATTATTAAGTACATAAAATCAAAATTTGAATGGAAATGAGAAATAAATATTTTGATGCTTGGGATTATAGTGCAATTAATCTAAATTGATCCTTATGAGTATTTAAGATGTGTATGGTGGTATCTATAATCATAAAAGTTTACTATGTTAGAAATGATGACATTTGATTCAATGTTGTATAGGTGTACTAATTGAACTATGACATTTTCATGGTATTTTTAAAATTTGTGTCATTTTACTTCCCTTTATCTGGATAATTAGCTCATACTTTTTGTCATTAGCAGTGCACACATAGTAATCTATCAAGAAATTATTTCTATGCTTAAAACCTCTTGCTCCTTCCCATAGCTAGTTTTCATCGAAGTTGAAATTCATGAATTTCGTTTTCCTCTTGCATGGTTTAAACAATCGAGTCGAAACGCCATCAGTTTCACAACAACTCCTTTGAGTAAAAATAGCCTAACATCAAGCGCTGATTAAAATTTAGCTAACAACTTTTATAGGGCTCTTCAAACCCATCTTAGCTTGGGTGTAGATATTTGGAATAGGATTGTGAGAATAACTTTCCAAAGATTCTAAACAAACATAAATATTTGAGTTAGGGAGTGAAATCAAGTTGTTATATTACTAACTTTTGGAAGCCCTTCTAACACAAGGGACAAGCACGAGGTCGCATTGGGGCCAACAGAGTAATCAACCCTGCTTTGTTTCTCTTAGTGTCGACTATCGATTTTCCCCCCTGTACTTTTCTATAGTAGGTGGTACCATAGAGGCCATAATATTTTATACTTCCTACCCAAGGTTACAACACAAGGAAGGTGGTGTTTCACTTGGGATCAACGTTGGCTAGACTCACTCGAAATCCTTGGAGGGTTTCTCATTGCTCGACGACGTAACTTGCACCAGGGTGTTAGTTCGTTATGCATGTTGTCAACGTAACTTTCCCACCCACCGAAACTTAGCCCCTTCACGCATCGATCCTACGATGTTGGATTCCATCACCAACTAGAGCTTCTTTGTGAGAATTTTTGTTTGCATGCTTCACTCCTAGATTAATTAGCGTGTGTTGTTTTTTCTCCTTAGTTGGCCTTAGGATTGAGTATGTGTCTAATGGCATCAGTTCTGGGGTAATTTCTCATTTGATCAATACAAAATATGGATACCATTAAAATATAAGGGAATAAACTTTGTTGACTCCTCTTTCAAACATTGAAATTACATCAATTGGGCCATGTTTAAAATCTTGCCAATGTTGACTTTTGAAATGTTTATTAATTTTCCTATCCATTTCTTCTTTTCACTTTTCACAATTTGATTTTACCCTAGGTTTTATATCTCTTCCTTCATGCAACCCATCCTAGTTCATCTATCTATAAGTTTTTAATGACCTCCATTCTATTTTTGGGCTCAAATTTGTATTACAAATGGTGTTATTGTTTTTCCTCTTTCCCTCATCATTAAAATTCCCATATATTTGTTATCACTACCACTGTTATTGGTTCTTACTATATTAATGTAATTCTCTCTATCTCGGTCATTTGGGGCTTCTTGGGAAATAATGATTTTTGGAAACTTTTTTGGATTTCTTCTTAACTAGATGTGTTTTATTGATTTCTCCCTCCTTAATGATTTTCCTCTAATATATTATTACTTAAAATATCAGTTGTATGATAGAATGTCTTATTTAATTGTGAAACTCCATTCCCTAAATTGTTTCTTTTTCTTTTTCTTCATCTGACTAGTCAAGTGCCATTCTTCTTTACTTGTGTTCTTCCTCTCACCATTCTCTAGGTGAAACCCACCTAGAGATTCATAAACTTCACTAAGTTGGGAATCCACATGCATGAGTGACCCTACTAATTTAGGTAATTGCACACTCTAATTGTGCAACCAAAACTAAAGATATAAAAAAATTATTTAGAACTTTGAATATAGAAAAAAAGCTCAAAAATTGGAACTAGGATGAGGATGGACTACTCACTAACAACACGTGCACATGCGACTGAAGGTACAAAAGACTAGGTACCTATTAGACATTTCTTCCTTTAGTGAGGAAATCTTAGGAAAAATAGAGGGGAATTCGAATGCATCTAGTCGATATGATACACAAACAAGGACCATAGGTGAAAAAGTCAGAATAAAATTTTGTAGACGCATGGAATTTTTTCTTGCCAAAGGAGGATCATGCTCTTAAGATGATGAGAGAATATGAGACATAGAGGTGTCACTCAAGTATAAACATCTGGTGAAACAATGGGTACCTAAGGAACTGCCTACGTTAGACAATGACTTCATTGTCAACAATAGAACATATCGCATTGCACCATCCTCCCTGCATGGCCTGGGGCTATTTTCCATGGATGGAATAACATTAAAATACAACACAGTAACTAAATTGATGGACTATGTCGAACCATGTTACAATTATAACGATTGGATGCGGCTAGTCCAGTACATGCAAAGTATGTGGAGATATGAACTTGCCTCAAATTATATACATCTAATAAACAACGATAAAAATAAGGGAGCGACTAACTATATTGATGGAAGGCCTAAAGATTCTGACAATATTGCAGGTTTTATAAAGAGCACACGGCCCGGGACAACAAAGAAGCAATCGAATTGCATATATGAGGGATGCAAAGAGAATTGGGTAGTCTTGTGTGCAATAAAGAGATAGCCCCCGATGAAGAGTTATTAGTGGATTACCATTTGAATCGAATAGAAACATCGACTAATAGTATGTGGGTGCTTATGAAAAACCTCCTTAAGCAACCTCTACTTATTGCATTATATTTTTTTATCTTTAACAATGTTTTAAATATTTCATGGTTCTAATTTTATAATAATGTGGGAGGTTGGTAGTTGAGCTTGATTTTATTTGGGTGGAAATCAGTTTTTTTGTTATCGTTAACAATTTTTTATATATTTGGGGGTTCTAATTATATTATAATGTGGCAGGATGATAGTGGAAAATGTTGGATTACTAAGAGGGGAGGTGAATCAATAATAGAGAAATTTAATCCTTTTTCAACATAAAGTGCAAGTGTTATATCAATGTAGCATTATCATCCAATAGTTGCAGAGTAAATAAAAAATGAACAAATGAGAAATCATACACATACACAGTACACTAGTTTTTACGTGGAAACCCAAAGTGGGAGAAAACCACATAATTGTTTTTCTTATATTTCTTTAAGAATTATATTCATTGGAAGCACCAACTTCCATTTTTTTCCAGCTGCAACTGGAAGGAGGCTCCAACTCCCTAGTTTCTCAAGCTACAACCTGAGGGAAGCTCCAACTCCCCAATTCTCTAGATACAACCAGAAGGAGGTTCCAACCCCCTAGTTTCTCAGTCTACAACTTGAGGGAAGCTCCAACTCCCCAATTCTCTGGCTACAACCAGAAGGATACTACAACCCCCTATGTTCTTCGGCTACAACTAGAAGGTGGCTACAACCACCTATCCTTTCACCCTCCAACATCCTTGAAATAAAAGTATAATGATGGAACTATTGTCACACTATCACTGTGATATATACTGATGTAAACCTGTAATAAGCCTATATCATAAAAAACTGCATAAACCATGAACCAATGTGTACCAAAGAACCTATAATCAACCTATACCATAAACAAGTGCATCAAACATGCACCAACCTACACCTCAACCTGTAATCAACATGTACCATAAACAAGTGCATCAACCATGCACCAACCTATACCTCAACCTCAACCAAAACCCCTCAACAATTTCCTCATCCAAATCTGTTTTGTAACTCTGTAATAGACCTGGTGTATATGATCACATACCTGCAAACCTTCCTTAACTTTAACAACAAGAGACTAGCATTTTATCAAACTTTACTTTAGTCTCACGTGACTAATTTTGGATTAGTCAACAACCCTAACTTGCAATAATCATAACTATGTACCCATAATGAATAAATATAACAAAATGGTACACAATGTTCTTTAGTTTCTTTTATGCAATTCCTCCATATTTCACTACTTGGAACCTCTCAAAAAAAGAGTTATAGCATAAATGACATACTTTGTTGAATTTTGGATTATTCTAGAGATCGAACTTATAGAGAATGCCCCACATGGAATATGTGTTGTATAGATATGAAAATGGTACACAACATACTACAGACTATACTCTAACCAATACATTTGGTCTTACTAAATTTGGATATGTTATGAAGAAGTTATGACGTTGTTACCTAAAACACCTATTTTAGACTAGTTTCAGGACTAGCCACAAACCATATATTCCACGGAGTGTAACTCCAAAAATAAATTGACTCACAAGATGAAATGTTTATCACAGATACTTGAATATGTTTCCTCAACAACCTCCCAATTTGTCAGTCTGAATCATTCTATACAAAAATTTATTGCGAAAATGGTGAGATGACATGTAAATAACATACCTTAGAAAACATCATCAAAATAATTTATCTTCCCTTGAGTTTCAGCCCTCTTTACTTCATCTTCCCTCTGAAATTCAGCTTATATATCCTGTGGTTACCTCAGTCAATTTTAGATATTCAATATGTTCAAGTGTGATTAAAATGAGAAAGCCTTGCCTCTTATTTATACTTTCATGTAGCTTCCTCAAGGGTTTACCTTTTAACCATCTTAACCCACTTTCCTTATTTTAGGGTTAACCCACTTCTAACCACTTGTCCACTTAGTAATTTCTCCATTAACTTTATTATTTAAATAATTTNTTTTGTATCCACTTTGACTTATAGTACACTCATCACTTCACTTTATTATTTACCTTCTAAAATCTCTTAAACCACTTTCCTTATTTTAGGGCTAACCCACTTCTAACCACTTGTCCACTTAGTAATTTCTCCATTAACTTTATTATTTAAATATTTTTTTTGTATCCACTTTGACTTATAGAAAACTCATCACTTTATTATTTAAATAATTTCTTCTTTGTAACCACTTTGACTACTTTGACCTTTTGGGGCTTCTAGATGACTCGTGAGGGTTCTCCAACTTCACATGGCCATAACTCTCTAACACATGGCCATAACTCTCTAACCATGAGGAGTTATGTGACGTTCTACATACCACCGGAAATGGAATAACATACAATATCCATATATAATATTCTTACCTTCAAATATATTAAAAATCATACCATTATACATCAAACAAACTTGGGTCCATTATCCAAACCTTTGTGCCACTGGAATTCACTACTGGACTTTCTTTAAGGGTTGACATCAATGAAAACCAACCAAAATAATGAACAATATCCACCTTTGGCATTGATGGAAATACTTTGATGAAATATTGAAGTCATATCACTCATGCTCCCCCTGTGACCATCGCTCCCCCTAGAACCATGCCTCTGTGCTCTTTCTCCAAGCATTTACCTTTGCATCTGATAAATATCTCCCCCTTTGTCATCAATAGAAAAGGTATCTTTCCATCTGGGGCTTCTCTACCTAACTGAACTGTCCTTGGGGATACTCCCACTATCTGAACTCTTCCTAAAACTGATCCCCCAACCTGATCTTTCCTCTTTATGGTGCTTCCTAGTGTAAATATAAGACATATAAGATAAGAATTCAAAAGAATTCAGTTTGGAGTAGAAATTACTTTGAGTCTCTAGTGAAGATACTCAAAGTCTTCTCATGGAAGCAGTTTTGTAAAGATGTCTGCCACTTGTTCTTTTTTGCCCACATATTCAACTTTGATGTTCTTCTCTGCAACTTGTTCCCATAGAAAGTGATACTTGATTGGAATGTGCTTTGTCTTGGAGTGCATCACCGGGTTTTTTGATATACTGATGGCGCTTGTATTATCACAATAGATTGGAATGGGGTCATCATACTCAACCTCTATATCTGTCAGAGTTTGTTTCATCCATAGAACATGTGTACAACATGCTACTACTACAATATACTCTGTTTTGTCTGTAGATAAGGATATTGATGATTTTTTCTTTCTTAGCCATGATACTAAACACTCACCCAAGTAGAATGTTGCTCGACTAGTGTTTCATTGGTCATCAATGCAACCTGCCCAATCTACATCTGTGTAGGAAATAATTGATAGATCCTTTCATTTTGGATACCATAATCCAAACTCATTTGTTCCTTTGAGATATCTGAGAATCCTCTTCACTGCTAAGATATGTGATTCCTTTGGTGATTCTTGAAATCATGCCACATTTCCAACTTCCTGCATTACATCTAGTCTAGATACTGTCACATATAGTAAGCTTCCAATCATTGACCTATATTTCCTTTGGTCTGTAGACTTTGAATCATCATATTTTCTCAACTTGCAATTGGTTTTCATAGGAGTGGTCACTGGTTTTCAATCTTCCATTCTAAACCTCTTTAGCATTTCTCTGACATACTTAGTTTGAGAAATAAAATTTCCTTGGTTCCTTTGACATATCTGAATACCCAGAAATAAGGAAGTTCTCCAAGTAATGACATTTCAAATTCATTCTTCATATCCTTTGCAAATTTATGGCTTAACCTATCATCATTTCTTCCAAAAATAATATCATCAACATAAACTTCAATTAATAAAATACTATCTTGAGTTACCTTGATGTAGAGGTTGTTGTATAAACTTCCTTTTCTGAACCCTGCCTACTATAGATATTTATCCAGTCTAGATTACCATGTTCTAGGATCCTGTTTTAGACCATACAAGGCCTTCTTCAATTTACACTCATAATATGCATTCTCTGACAATTGAAATCCTTCTGGTTGTTCAATGTAGACTTCCTCTTCAAGTCCCCCATTTAGAAAATTTGATTTCATGTCCATCTGATACACTTTAATTTTCTTGGAGCATGCATAAGCTAAAAGTAATCGGATTGCTTCCATTCTGGCAACTGGGGAAAATGCCTCTTCAAAGTCGATTCATTTAACCTATGCGTATTCTTTACATAACAATCTATCTTTTTTCCTTGTAACATGTCCATCTTCATTCAATTTATTTCAGAATACCCATTTTGTGCCAATCACATTCTTATTCTTTGGTCTTGGAACCAATTCCCAAGTGTCATTATTCTATATTTGATCCAATTCTTCATCCATGGCCTTATTCCAAAATTAATCATTGTTGACCTCTTCAAAAATGTTTTGTTCAATCGTAGATGAGAGTGGTAGGTGTGTTTGTTTTAGTGAACATATTCTTCTTCTAATCTCAACTCATGCATCTTTGTTTTTCGATAATCTGATTTGAAGGATGATTATTATGTTCTTGTTTGCTGGGTGTCTTTGGAGGCACTTTTTGAACTTTCTCTTCTACTTCTGTCCGATCCTCTTCATATTCCCCTTCTACTTCTTCTTCATATTTTGATTCTTTTTCATAAATTTGTTCCATTGATTCATTTTCTTCTTCCTTTAATTCTTGTCCACTTGTTTCATCAATTGTTACATTGATGCTTTCCACAACTTTTTTCAACCTCAAATTGTAACACTTGTATGCTTTCCTTGTACTTGAGTAACCAACAAGTACTCCTTTGTCCACACAAGAGTCAAACTTTCCCATTCTACCATCTTCTCTTTTGATGTAGCATTTGCTTCCAAATAATCTGAAGTGTTTCACATTTTCTAGTATTCATTTCCATATCTCGTAGGGAGTTTTGTCATTGTTATTTTTTAGCATTACTCTATTTTGAAAGTGAACTATTGTATGCACTGCATGTGTCCAAAGAATATCTATCAATTTGGAATCCAATAGAATTGTTCAAGCCATTTCCTGTGTAAATATCATCCATTATGATAATGTTCCTTTGTCTTTGAACCACTCTCTGAACCAATCTATGAATCCATGCTCTCATCCACTATCATATATCTATCCAAACCTGCTAAGTGTTCTTACGAATCCATATATGTCCATACTATCCCAGAATCCACTGCAAAATTGTCCATAATGCTGACCCATTTATCACTATACTATCATGAAGTCTTCACTACTACAATTGATTGTACTTTTGCTAACTAACTACTCTGGAGATGTCTTCTCAAACTTTGCAAGCTTCTCGAAGGATGGTTCTTTGGTCTGTCACAACTATCACATAGACTCCCCTTGTCTAATATTCATATTACCTGGGAGTCTCTAAGTCGGATGGCTCAGAAAAATTCCTGCTCTGATGTGTACTCATCATCATCTTCATTGGTGGATTCATCATCTCTCTGAGCTCTAACTTCTTTATTTATGTCTATGGATTCATCTTTCACTACAATGCCTGAAAGTACAATCTCTTGAACATGTTCCTCATTTACTTGTCCTTCTTTTCATTCAGTTATTTTCCAAACCTTTTTGAAACTGACATCTTTCTTATTCTCTGTAGAATTTTCTTCATCTTGTTTTATTTCGAATATTGCGATCTCTGGGACCTAGTCTTTGTTCACCTATTCTTTGTGTTTTCTTATCCATACTTTCTTATATATGATATCAGTGTTCTCTTCCATGGAAGTATCAATCATGCTTCTACAATCACTAGCGATGTGTCCATATTTATGACATTTTTAGCATTCAATGTTACGTGGGGCCACATAGGCATTTCTTTCTTGAACATTTCTATTATAATCCCTGCAATATGCAACCTTATGTCCAAAATTAGTACAATAAAAACAATGACCATAAAATAAATTTGCATACCTGGGAGTGAATTATCTTCTTTGTGGTGTAGTCCTTCTGAATGTATTCCTTGACTGGTCATGATCATGATTAAAGCTTCTTTGTGGCTTGAACATGGATGATCTTCTTGAAGATGTATCTTCAATAGTTTTATTAGATTCTGGTTGATCATGATTCCTTCCTTTGAGTAATTATGCATAACTCTTTCTATTTTATTCAATCTTCTTTTCTAGCAACCTAGAGTGCTTCTCTTCATTCTCTATGACTGATGTGGATGTTTCTGTTTCTTCAACGTTCTTATTGAGCTTGACAATTTTACTTCTCATAGTGACAACTTCTTATTCAAGATTCTCAATCTCTTCTTCTTTCTTCATTATCTGAGACTTCATGACTTATTCTATTCTTTTCGCTTCTTCAAGATGGATTTTTAATGTGATTATTTCTTCTTCAAGTCCTTTATCTTCTTGACCAAAGTCCGCCTCAAGCTGGTTTAGATCATTAGTTCTTTCTTTAAGATGATCTGTCAATATATTCTCTCTCATTTATTCTTCTTCCTTCTGTGCTACTATGTTGGCTTCCAAATACTTCTTTTGATATTCAATATTTTCTTTGATCTTTCTGGATTCTTATAGATGAGTTCTTAAGTTCTCGATGACCTGTTGGGATTCTTCAAAAATGTGAAAACTTTCCTTTTGCTTCATCAATTCTTTCTTGAGTGAATTTTTTCTTCTCTTAGTTCATCTAAAGCACTAATCAATTCTGCTTCATAATTGTCTTCCTTTTCAATTAGTTTTTTTGTCTCATTTCCTTCATGGCATTCTATTTCAAGATGTCCACATATTTCACAATTAAAGAAAAACAACATACCTCTGGTGATTATGTACTCTTTATCTTCTAAATTTGTTTGACATAGTGAACATAATTCTTCTTGATTTGTATATGCATCTTCTTTGTCATTTTATGAATCTGCAATGGGTGAAGAATATATGTCATGTAACTTATCCCAAAGTTCTTTGGTTGATGAACATTTACCAACATTTTCTCTTACCGGATTAGGTAATCCTTCCTAGATGAACTCCATTGTCATTTTGTTATTCTTCTTCAATTCCTTCTTGGCTTCATTCTTTTCCCTTTTTGAACTATCATATCATGTAACAACTGATAGCCAAATATAATTCCCATGTGCCTGTAAAATTGTGTCTGTCCTTCTGCTCCACATCTCATACTTTAAACCATTATGACCATTAAATATAGGTACTCCATTCTCAGAATAATCCATGATCTCCTTCCAGTGGTTAAAATGTTTCCTAAATGAACCTGCTCTAATACCAATTGTTCAATTATTGAGAGGGGGGGTGAATCAATAATAGAGAAATTTTATCATTTTTTACCATAAAATGCAAGTGTTATATCAATGTAGCATTATCATCAAATAGTTGCAAAGTAAATAAATAATGAACAAATGAGCAATCATACACATAGACAATACACCAGTTTTTAAGTGGAAACCCAAAGCGGGAGAAAACCACATAATGTTTCTTCTTATATGTATTTAAGAATTACATTCATTGGAAGCGACAACTTCCTTTGTTTTCCAACTGCAACTAGAAGGAGGCTCCAATCCCCTAGTTTCTCAAGCTACAACCTGAGGGAAGCTCCAACTCCCCAATTCTCTAGCTACAACCAGAATGAGGCTCCAACCCCCTAGTTTCTCAAGATACAACCTGAGGGAAGCTCCAACTCACCAATTATCTAGCTACAACCAGAAGGAGGCTACAACCCCCTATGTTCTTCGGCTACAACCAGAAGGTGGCTACAACCACCTGTCATTTCCCCGCCCAACTGCCCTGAAATAAAAGTGGAATGATGGAACCAATGTCACACCATCATTGTGAGATATACTGATGTAAACCTGTACCAATCAACTTGTAATAAACTTGTACCATAAATAAGTGCATCAAACTTTCACCAACCTGTACCAAACAACTTGTAATCATCATGTACCATAAACAAGTGCATCAACCATGCACAAACCTATACCTCAACTTGTAATCAAACTGTACCATAAACAAGTGCATCAGCCATGCACCAACCTATACCTCAACCTTAACCAAAAATCCTCATCAATTTCATCATCCAAATCTGATTTGTAAATCTGCAATTGATCACATACTTGCAAACCTTCCTTAACTTTAACAACAAGGGACTAGCATTTTATCAAACTTTACTTTAGTCTCACATGACTAATTTTGGATTAGTCAACAACCCTAACTTGCAATAATAATAACTATGTACCTGTAATGAATAAAGATATTAAAATGGTACACAATGTTATTCAGTTTCGTTTATGCAATTCATCTGGATTTCACTACTTGGAACCTCTCAGAAAAGGAGTTATAGAAAAAATGGCATACCTTGTTGAATTCTGTCTTATTCTAGAGATCAAACTTGTAGAGAATGCCCCGCACAGAATATTTGTTTTATAGATCTAAAAATGGTACACAACATACTACAGACTGTACTCTAACCAATACATTTGGTATTACTATATTTGGATATGTTATGAAGAAGTTATGAATTTTTTTACCCGAAACACTTTTTTTAGACTAGTTTCAGAACTAACCACAAAATCTATTTTCCATGAAGTGTAACTCAAAAAATACAATGACCCACAAGATAAAATTGTTATCACAACTACTTGGATATGTTTCCTCAATTGCCTCCCAATTTCACGGTCTGAATCATTCTATAAACAAATTTATTGTGAAAATGGTGAGATGACCTGTAAATAGCATACCTTAGAAAGCATCATCAAAAGAATCTATCCTCCCTTGAATTTTGCCCTTCTTTACTTCACCTTCCCTCTAAAATTCGGCTTAGATATACTTTGGTTACCTCAGTCACTTGTATATATTCAATATGCTCAAGTGTGATTAAAATGAGAGTATTTCCACTTATTTATACTTTCATGTGGCTTCCTCAAGGGGTTACCCGTTAACCATCTTAACCCACTTCTAACCACTTGTCCACTTAGTAATTTCTCCATTAACTTTATTATTTAAATAATTTCTTTTGTATCCACTTTGACTTATAGTACACTCAACACTTCATTATTTAAATAATTTCTTCTTTGCAACCACTTTGACTACTTTGACCTTTTGGGGCTTCTAGATGACTCATGAGGGTTCTCCAACTTCACATGGCCATAACTCTCTAACCGTGATGAGTTATGTGACGTTCCACATACCACCAGAAATGGAATGATATGTAATATCCATACATAATAGTCTAACCTTCAAATATATTAAAACACATACCATTATACATCAAACAAACTTGGGTCCATTATTCAAACATTTGGGCTATGGACAGAATTTTCTACCAGACTTTCTTCAAGAGTTGACATCAATAAAAACCAACCCAAATAATCAAAAAATAGGGCCATCCATAGAACATGTAAATGATTATCAAATTCGACTTTCATTTTACGTGAATTTTATTATTTGTTTATATAATTTTATTTGTGTGTCGATCAATTATTTCATTTGTTTATATAACTAAAATAACATTGTTTTTGCTGAAATTATATGCAGTCGACAGACCATGTTGATCATGATTCCACCGATGAGGAGGGGTTGTATTCATCTCCTGATCCGATGGTATTAATAAAAAGAAAATCATTAAAGAAAACAAGGAACTTGATATCTTGTTAGACGATCTAGATCAAATTCCTGACGTCCTAGAAAGGATCAATCTCTTTATGTTACATCTTAACACATATAAGGTAATAACCATAATTTAAAGTGTTTTTTTTTAATGTACTCATATGTTCAATTATGAAAGTTTGTTTGTTAACTTTTACATTATCTCACGAAAAAACATTTTATTTTTTATAAAGAGATTTTTCGAGCCTGTTAAGCCCAGTGTTGGTAGTAGTGACGTTGGAGAGATGCCATAGATTCCTCACGCAATTTTTCATACATATGCTAGAGTATTGTTTACTTATCCATATTCCACACCTAATTTAGATAGGATCGATGACACACACCGCTAGGCATCCACACCACGGTTAGGATCTAGAGGTGGTGACAAAGATGAGGCTGATGATGTGGTTGACATGGTTGCATTTCCTAGAGCTATATGTGTGACTACCATGGGGAACCTTCCGTGCACATTTTTGGTAGTTTTTCATATTTTAACCATTTCATGTTGTCCATCTCATACACAAATCATCTAGATTATTTTTTATAAATTAATGATCATATATTTTTGTGTCTAGGAAACGACCATTTTTATAGGCACCTAGAGAGAAAGGCCTTATGAGGTGGAATTTCCATAATTCCAACCTCAAAAAAGGACTTATCGATTATCTCGAAGGCCTCTTTGGAGTAGAAACGTTCAATAAAAAAGTGGCCACCTATGTAGCAGGATAATATTTAAAATATACACGGGATTTTTATAGACAAAGCTTGGTAGGAAACCCTAGGTATGAGTGTCCTCCATCGATTCAAGAGAGGGAGTGGAAGGAAATCATTGATGATTCAAAAGAAAAGATATTGAAAAAATAAGGAGAAGCAATAACTGGTACCCCAAGGTAAATTAAAACATTTTGATTTCAATAACTTTAATTTTCTTTAGATCTAAATAAAAGTGTGGTATATAACATACTTGAAAATTTTGATGATAGGTTGTCTGACACTTCGAAGGAAACCAAAGCAAGTATTTTCAAACATGGCCAAAACAATATAGGATAGGGAGGCTACTCGAGGTTACAATCACGAATCGTAAGTACCCAAACATCTTAAGAATATTATTTGTATTTCCTTACAACTTTTAGTTTATTGTAGCCAAAAAAATTAAAAAAACAAGCTCTTATGCAATGTAGGGCGACAAATTCAGAACTGAAACCATGAAGGAAGACCTCCAACTTGGTTACAAGTATGGCTATAAAGTCATGGTTTATAGTAGGAAAAGCAGGCAAACCCCAATATATAGTTTGTGGGATAAGGTAAATAAAAATCAATCCACATTAAGCTTTCATTACTTATAAAATACGTAAATGTTTGATATCGTCCATAACTTTAATGTCTTACTTTGTTTTAATCAAGTGAGCAACAATATTAATGAAACCATTAGTACTGGACGACAAAGTGTTGATAGTGTAACATGGCCAGAAGATCATGGTGCTCCCCAGCAGCCTCATTCTACTGGGGTGTATCCCCAAGATGTTCCTATGACTGAGGCCCACAATGGTAAAATGGTTGTATATTAATCATATACTTAATAATTTCATACTTATAAATTGTGTACTTCTAATTTTTATTAATTAAACATTTACGGTTTTGTCCTTATAAATTTTGTCATTTTAATGGCAGAGAATGTCGTAGTTGAGCCTCCTCGACCTGAAGATGATTAGGAGAATAGGTAAGTCATTCCAATGATGTCAACTAGTGGACCAGTAGGTAAATAATTACACTGCAGAGTTTTTTTTTAATATTAATGAACTAATTCAATGATATTTAAAAGTTGGCCATATAAATTTAATATTTTTTGTTTTTGTAGGTGATGGCCCCTCATAACAACCTCCATGTCGTGAGTACGAGACCAGGTGTGATCGGTGTGAAAGGAATGAAGCAACATCAATTGTTGAAGAGCACCGAGTGAACGAAGACACGGACATAGATGAATTACTTAAGAAATGGAAAACACAAAAGAAGACTAAAAGAAATTGATGATGTATAATAATTTTATAAGACAGATAGATGTGCATTATATAGCTAGTATATGTGTAACATATTTTGAATGATAAATATCATTTATAAAAATTATTTTTTATGACATATGCCTTTGAATGATAAACCTCATTTATAGCTTTACAATCACTTTTTATATATTTTGAATATTTTTAATGCTTATTTTTTAGTAGAATATAGATTGGGTATTGGGGAATTGAGAGTGATGTGAGGGGGGGGAGGGGCCATAGGAGATTCCACCTTCATGTGGTTGGCCCTATTCAGTAGAGAAAAATTTATTGGAGTCGTTTATTCTTGGATCAAACCTCTCTTGATCCAACGGAGCAACAACATACTCAATGTTGACTTCGTTGTTGCTCCTTCAGATCGACGGAGGGTTGCTCCAAGATCATACGACTACAATAAATTATTATAGAAACCAAGAGGAGCTTATTCAGGCAGTCACATCTGATATATGTGTGTGTGTGTCACTATTTAATCTCCTTTCATATGGATTTTACAAAAAATAATATCAATGGTGTTTACTATTTACAATCTTGTCGTTTTTAATTTCTATTAGGATTTATTGACATGTCTTAAAAGTATTTTTTGGTTTTTAATAAAAAATAAATAGAATTATGTTTCTATTTACTACAGTATGCAGTTCGTGCATTTTCCGATGCTCTAGATGTTGTATCAATGCAATGCTACACATTAGAATATCAAAGATCAAGTATGTCTTGTCTTTTTTCTTCTTTTTATGACTTCTTAAGGTTCCTTTTATTTATTTATTTTTACATTACCATCATTTGTGGGCCACTATGGGGCCATTCATCCTAAATAATGAAACACACCCAAGTATGTAGCATATATGATTCCCTTTAGTTCATCATATCATATGATTCACACAACTAATCTAATGCTTCAACTTGGATTTTTTTGGGTGTGTATAAGTAATCCCCCGGATATAATAGTATAATCATAACCATAATTATGAAATAGAGTATTTGAAATGAATGATATATAGATACCACTTCCGAGTAGAAGAACATGATAGCTCGATGACTGGTAAGGAATAAGAGAATCACATGGAATCTGTACTAGTAACTCCATTGTATCAGCTTAGAATACTAGTATATCGAGTGTGATTGATTATGGAATTTATAATATTATTGTTTACATAACATGTTTTTGATGTGCATTGGCATATGCATAGACAATTTAGTGTTCATAGATACTTTATCTATGTGTTTTTAATGTGCATTGGCATATGCATGAACAATTTAGTGTGCATAGACAATTTAGTTATGTGTTTTTAATGTGCATTGGCATATGCATAGGCAATTTTGTTTTGTGCTATTTTGTTTACAAATTAGAGCTTGGGATGTCTGTGATTCAATTTCAATAATCAGTATCAAGGGCATGTTTCAAATTCATTTGGAAAAAATACTCACACATGTCCAAATTCAAGGAGTTTCTTTTAATTTTGTTGTCTTGGTGATAACATAGATGATCTCTCAATTTTGTTTGAAGAGAAAATAATAAACGGTGGTTTAGATGTAAGCATTACTTCTATTCATTAAATTCCATTGCTTATGATCATTATTCATAACTAGCAACATTGAACATACGACAACATGAGTGCTTAAAATTTCCTCATTTCCAAGAATTTACAGTGATATTTTACACATAAAAGACGTTGTCGTATGCTCTAATTTGTACTGCATTTAGATAACCATAGCAGGCTACAATAATTACAATCTTTTAAGTACAAAATTTAGAATGACATGAAGAGAACATACAAAGAAAGTTGAGATATATCCACTAGTCTAACTACATGCAAACATGAATATATCCACTTATAGGTGATAAAATTATTATAATAGGGGTACTAGATATGGGATGATTGAATCCTCCTAGCCCAAATATAAATGATGTGGGGGTGTCGGTTCTCCCTAATCCATAGTGGACAACTGGTGAATTTTTTTTGTGATGTGACTTAGATTAATGGAAGTTCAAGTGTGAAAAAGGAGAGGAATATGAGGATTGGTGAGAGGTGGGTTAAATTTTGATGGATTAGGATCAATTATATCCTCAACCTCGATGGGATTGATATCATCTTGTAGGGAAAGAGATGGAATCCTCCAAGGAATCACTATGCAACCATATGAATCACTTAAGAATCCCACAACAAATATTTCTTCCTCACTGATATCTTCCCTTATTGGATTATTCAAGTTTACCTGAGTCTCTTCTATTGGCTCCCTTATAGGAGAGTTGATGTTATTTATCCTATGCCTTTAGGGAGGTGTCTCCACACTATCTGGAGAAAGAACATGGTTCCTTATAGATTGAAAAAGTGGTTGGAATACCACTTTGAATCAGTTATTCAAAAGAAACAAGGAAAAAACAACCTAAGGTTGTCTAACAAACAAATAGAGAGCACTCAAATAAACAAATATTGAGAGTGATAAAAAAACAAACTACTCCTCAAAGATCTCCCTACAGTGGTTATGACCTAGATATAAAACATTAAATATCTAATCAAAAGAGCCTTCCTTGAGCTGATATGGGTTGATTAAGTCCCAAGACTAGATAATTAAGGAACAAGAGATAGTTTTGTTAACCTAACTACACAAATCACCCAAGTTGAAAGTACTCCTATGGATATGGGAACCCTCTAGGGGAGATGAAACTATGGTTTTTCCTTTTCCTTAATTATTTCAAGAACTTCCCACTTGTAGTCACATGTGATATATCTTATGAAAAGGACACTAAGGTTACCAATTCAAAATTGGTGACTAAGTGGAACAGTCATGGGTCAGGACCACATGTGTGAGTAGGGAAATAAATATCAAAATTTTAGAGAGAAGTCAAGTGACTTCGAGGACCCAATACTTCAATTTAGAAAGCCTCATACACATAGTAAGCTAACAAACACTAAAACAAGTGAAGAGGGGATATCACCTCCACTTTCCCTAGTACAACATCATTCTTAACACCTATGTTAGACGTGCTTTCCTAGAAAGTGAAGCTTACTACCAATGGATTTTTTCACTCACTATTGAGTTCTATTTTGATTTCATGGCCTTGGAGAATTCACTCTCCAATATTACACCAAGGCCCTACGGTTATACTACTATTTTTTTTAATAACAAGAAAATGTCTAGTTGATTTTAGATTAAGCATTTATTTTGTAGGTTGTTGATTACTTAGGGAAGAGATGGTGCAACTTATGATGTTTTCGTAATATTGCAAATGAAAACTTAATAACACTAGTAAAAATTCACCTCTTTACTCCAATTCTTCAATGTACTTGATTTTCAATATAAAGCATGAACACCTTTGATAAAACAATGCAAATGAAAACACATCAATATTTTTTTCTTTTTTGATACTATGAGAATGAAATCCTACTCACCAATCAATTCAAATAAAATTGCAACTAATCAAACACTACTTCAAACACACAAAGATGAAAAAGAAAAAGGTAAACAAGGGTTTTTTTTTCTTTTATTTTTAGAATGACCTAAATGCATGAAAACAAGCATTAATTCACAGGAAAACCTTGTTGCACTCAGACCCTAACCCTAAGAGAAAGAAACAATGCAAAAAGTAAGGGAATAAGGGTAGATATTAGTGAACTTTCAAGACCCAGGACATGTACGCACTTTCGGATCTAGAAACCAGCATATGTATGCTCCTTTAAGGAAGGAAACAAATGTATGTATGCTCTATTACAAAGATAAAGGCGCATAAAAATTTATTTATGAGAAAAAATATCCCAAAACTCCCTCAAATAACCCTTGAAAAATAGACTACTATACTAGAAGTAAGGTAATCAAATTGAAAACTTAACAAAGAACCCTAAACATAGCCATAAAAGAAAGAAATGAAACGCTAATGAGAAGAACTCAAGGAGCTCTCCCAATGGAGTTCCAAGTTCTGTTGTGGATAAAACTAATCCTATAACTAGGTTGGACTATTAACATATCAAATTGGCATTGTCATATGCATAGAAAAATTTGTTTTGTGTTGTTTTGTTTACTGCATAAAGCTTGGGATGTCCGTGATTCAATTTCAATAATCATTATCAAGGGCATGTTTAGAATTAATTTAGAAAAACTACTCACACATCTCCAAATTCAAGGAGTGTCTTATAATTTTGTTTTCTTGGTGATAACATAGATGAACTCTCAATTTTGTTTGAAGAGAAAATAGTAAATGATGGTTTAGATGTAAGAATTACTTCTAGCCATTCAATTCCATTGTTTGTGATCCTTATGCATAACTAGCAACATTGAACATACAAAAACATGAGTGCTTACAATTGCATCATTTCCAAGGAGTTACAGTGGGATTTTACACATACAAGACATTGTCTTGTGCTCTAATTTGTAATACCTTTAGATAACCATAACATGATAAAATAATTACATCCTTTTAAGTACAAAATTTAGAATGAAACAAAGAGAACATATAGAGAAAGTTGATATATATCCACTAGTCTAACTATATGCACACATGAATACAACCAAGATCACAAAATTCTGCAAGGTTAGAGAGTTAGAGTTTGACTTAGACTCAACAAAAACTTGGGAGAGACTTGGCAGAAATTACTAGGAATCTGTGTAGAAATAATTTTTTTTTGTTTGGGTTATATAAAGGGGGCCTGATCCATAAAAGAATCAGAGATCGATTGAGTATGATAGGAGGACCTGCACTAAAGAAATGATATTCTTTGAAGTTTTTTCTAAGTATAGGTTTGCACATGATAATTGTAGCTTTGATCTGTGCCAGGAGTGGTGGGTCGAGTCATGTTGTGTGCATATAATTGGGCATAGTAATGTGTACTTGAATGTTTATGCACACATTTTTATTGGTGCAAGGGCACCAATTCAGATAGAAAACTCAAAATGAATACTACAAGCAAGCTCAATCATCATAATTGGTTGTCAAGTCCTCTATATCTTCATCTTCCTGATGTGTAAATTTTAAACTATTATGACTAATCAAGATA
Source organism: Picea engelmannii (assembly GCA_009831015.1). Lineage (NCBI taxonomy): Eukaryota > Viridiplantae > Streptophyta > Pinopsida > Pinales > Pinaceae > Picea > Picea engelmannii. The sequence continues at coordinate 860,928 of ML776879.1, read as the reverse complement.
TGAACAAATGGGATGAAAACTTCCATGACTCTTCATATTCCCTTGGCACAAAATATTGTTTACACACCTCCCTACGAATGAATGGTAGTTATTATTGGTGATGACTTCGTGTTGTTTATGTTTTTTTTCGTAAGCAATTTATGTTAATTGACTTTTGTAGATGATACTTTGCCAAAAATATTTGTGCTAGTTGTTCTTGTTTTTTTTTTAATAGATTCATAACTTTTTTTTCCATAATCTAATGCTTACGTCAAGAGAAGAAAGACATTCATATGGAATATTTGCAAAGAATGACCATACCAACATCCACACACCTCATTCTTGCATTAATATTTAATATATATATATATTTTTATAATAGATATATTTTATCGCTCTTACGACGAATATGATCGTCGATAGTATGAATAGTTTGTCGCAACTATCAATCGTTCGTCGCTCTTGTGACACATATTTCATCATAGAAATTAGGATAGTTCGTTTCACTTTCGACGAAGAGGATCTTTGATAGTATGAATAGTTCATCGCAACTATCGACCGTTCGTTTCTCTTTAGACAGACACTTCTTCGCAAGAAATACCAATGTTGTTTCTCTTGCGACAAAGAAGTCCATCAATAGTATTTATAGTCCATCGCAAGAACTACCATGTTCGTTGCAAGTGTGACGAACTATTTTTATCATCGACAACACCATATTCTTTAATAGTTCATCAAAAGAACTACTTAGGTCGTCTCTCTTGCAATGAAAATCCTCAATTGTCGTTCATGTGACGATCATCCTCATTTTTCATTCTTGCGACAATCTTCCTCGGTTGTATTTATTGCGATGATGATCGTAAGTCATCTCTCTTGTGATGACCCCCATGGGTCATCTCGCTTGCGAAGGCTTCCTTGGGTCGTCACTCCAACGATGTTATCCCAGGTTCATCACACTTTCCACAGCACATGAAGTGACATTTGAGGTGACCAAGAATCATCACAATCGCCACGACACAACGTTTAAAGCGCATCGAAATAGCCATCACAAAATGACCCAAATTTACTAGTGGAAGGACCTGTAAATTTCTGTTAAGAACCAAACATCAATATAGCATAGAAAAACTTCAAGAAAAGTACTCAACGCCTTGAAAAAGAGATAATATCAGATAATAAGCCTCTTCGAGGGGGCAACCTCCTTTTACCCCACTTAAATGTTCAAGTACAA
>ML776879.1:816440-830360 GCA_009831015.1 Picea engelmannii | reverse complement strand
ATAAAGATCAGGAAGGATATATATTCTCAACTTTTGGATTAGGGATCCTCTCAAACTAGATTACTATCTTCTCTAGATTATGAGAAACAAAAATTGAATTTGACTATATTAGAATCTAAAGGTCAAATTATCAAAATTGAATTGATAATTATAAATCTGCCAAATTTTCATTTGATCTAAATGCAATACATCTAGTGGATAATATGGATCTACATAGACAGATTGGAGAAATTATTTGTATATATACAATGCAAGCTTCTCTTGGTATGAAAAAATTGCAAAATATGGTAGATAAAATTCAAAAGCAGTTGAAGTAAGAAAAATTTCATAATAGGACCAAGTAGATGAGAATTGAAGAACTTGAGGATTGAGTAATTAAATTGGGAGCTAAAAAGATGTAATTAGACCAAGTAAGTACAAAAGGATTTACGAAATTGAAGGAGGAGCGGATGAATGGCAACACAACCTGCAAAACCCTAGCCTCTTTGCAAGATCGATTGCCGGACTTCAAACAATGACTCTCCCCGCGAAACCTCACTAGCGCGACAGCCTCACACTCGGCCCTCATTTTCATAAGGGTATGGCAGCAGAAGAGGGGGGGAAACCCCCCTCTTACCTCAATGTAGCGGCCAATGACAAACCAGGAGAAAGAATAATGCGACCCACATTCGAGCCGTCATCACAGCTTAGGGACCAGATCCTAGCTAGGGAGAAGAATCTCAGAGCGAAAATGGAAACAGAAGCAGGAACCTCTCAACCAAGGCCTCCGAGAAGCTGGGAACCGGGCAAATGCATACCGCAAATGGAGAAGCCCCCAAAATGCCTCATCAATTCAACCTGGGTTTGAGAGCACATGCAATTTAGGAGAGAGCACGCCCTCATTGGCAAATTTCTAGGGCTTTGGCCGATAGAAAGAGACCTCTACAAATGGATCAAGCACTGGTGGAATCCCAAGGGGGACTACGAGCTCCAGCTCTGCTCCAAGGGTTTATTCACCATCATTCTATACAACTTAGAAGACAAAGACAGAATCTTTGAAAATGGGCCTTACTTCTTCAACTCGGCAGGGTTGTTTCTCCGCTTTTGGACAGAAAAATTCAGCCCGGACAAAGAAGACTTCACCATGGCCCCTATATGGATACGCCTGTACTCACTCCCACAGGAGTTCTAGTTGGAAGAGATTATAATGGGCATAGGGAACACCATAGGACAATATGTGAAGGCTTCAGAAGCCACGAGATAGCGAAAATACACCTCATATGCTAGAATCTGTGTTTACATGAACATATCCAAAGCACTGCCTGGGGCGATAACCCTAGAATACCAGGATGAGGACTGGTTACAAACCCTGGACTACGAGCATATACCATTCAGATGCAGAAGATGCCATGATCATGGCCATCTCTATCGAGACTGCCCCATCATCAAGCAAGCCGTGAAAGCAAACGAAACCCTGCAGAAAGATGGCTTCACCACAGTAGCATCAAAAAGAAGGAACCCACCAAGGAAGCAAACCGTGACGAGAAGGAAAAACATTTCCACTAAGAACTCTTATGAGATCCTGGAGCAGCTCCCCGAGGATGAAGAAGTTCAAGACCCGCACAAAATCCCTCAGCAACCGCAAACAACAGGCCCAAATCCCGACCCCAATCCTTCTACAGGCGAGACCCACTTAGGCAAAAAAGGAGAAGGCGATGGAGACACCCCAATGGCGCTGGACGATCGGGATCTGGCAGGAATAGATCTAGAGAAGTTGGAGGAGGTTCTGAACCAAAAGAACCTGCAGACCCTCCCTGAAGAGAAACTCCACAAGGTACACAAGGTCTTCCTTAATTCCTCTGCAGGGTCCACGACACGCCTGGGTATAGTGATGGACTCGAACTCTGGCACAAAGAGAGCCCTTCGCGAAAACAAAAGGCGGGGGAGGAAAATGACACATCAACTGATAAAGGAAGCGGGTAATCTCATGATAAACTCAGGTCAGATACACAAGCTTTCGGAGGGATACCTCCACTCTACACCTCCCTCTTAATGATGAAGATCATCACATGGAACATTAGAGGACTAAACGGTAGATCCAAGCAAAGGATCCTATGAGAAAGCATCATGGCAGAGAAACCAGATATTTTGCTGCTCCAGGAGACTAAATGCAGAGGAGTAGAAGTTGAAATAATATCTCAGCGTGTATGGCGAGAATGTAACTCCATCACAACGGACTCCACAGGAGCCTCAGGCGGCCTAGCCATCCTATGGAACCCATCCAATGTAACTATTAGAAAACCCTTTACAACAATCGGCACAATCACTGCCCACTTTGAGGTTATGGGCACGAACCAGGAAGGCGCCATCACAAATGTTTATGGGCCACAAAGCAGCCAGGACAAAGACAAATTCATGCAGAGACTCGAGATGATCAAGAACCTGGTAGCAACCCCGAATTGGATCTTAGGAGGTGACTTCAACATGATCCTGACATTGGAGGAAAAAACTGGAGGTATAAAAAAACTCGAGCAAGACAGCGGTAAGTTCAAATCTCTCATTGATCATTTAAAATTAGTAGATATTGAGAATAGCAATGGCATCTTCACCTGGTCCAATCGCAGATCAGGAAACCAACATATTACCTGTCGACTGGATCACTTCTTGGTAACCGAGGAAATTATGGAATTAGGTTCCCATCTGGAAAGCCTCATCCTACCAAAAGAAGGCTCAGACCACTGGCCCCTGGCTCTGCAATTAGATTTGGGAGAACCTCCCAGATACAAGCCTTTTCACTTTGAGAAATTTTGGCTAGCACATCCGGACTTCAAACGACTAGCCAAATCCTGGTGGGAACAGGCGGAAATTGACCATGGTTCATGCATGTATAAGTTCCAATAGTGGCTAAAGAACTTCAAACAAAGGATAAAACTTTGGAACAAAAACAGCTTTGGCAATATATTTCAAAGCATAAATACCTTATAGGGCAGATTGGATGAGATTCAAAATACCTTCATCTCTGGAGCATGAACCGCTGCACTAATGGAAGAGGAGGAACAACTTTAGACGCAATTGGAAGAATGGAGAAAGCAGGAGGAAATCTTATGGAAGCAAAAGTCCAGAGTGCAATGGCTCAAAGAGGGAGAGAAAAACACAAAATTCTTCCACAGAGCCATGATGCATAGAAGACATGTCAATAGGATCACGCACCTAGAGGACATCCAAGGCAACTTAACCAAGGAACACTCCAAAATTGAGGAGGAACTGCTCAAGTACTACCAAGATCTTCTAACTGAACCGCAGCAGGACAGAACAGAGGCAATCAGAAGAGTAACCAGCCACATACCAACTTTAATCACACCAGAATAGAATGCATCCCTAACTTGACCCATTACCCAAGAAGAGGTCGACCAAGCAGTAAAAACCATGCCAGCAGGAAAATCCCCAGGCCCAGATGGGTTCACCGTGGATTTCTTCCACCATTGCTGGGATCTGGTCAGGTAGGACGTGTGGGAAGTAGTCAAAGAATCAAGAGCTTCAGGCCTAGTACTACCAGCTCTCAATGCCACCTTCCTCACCCTCATTCCGAAGGAAGAACGCGTCACCAATCCCAAATAGTTCAGACCCATAGCCTTGTGCAACGTCATTTACAAAGTTATCACGAAGGTCATTGCTACTAGGCTCAAGCCCATCTTGCCATTCCTCATCTCCAAGGAGCAGTCAGGGTATGTAGAAGGAAGACAAATTATGGACAGCGTCATCCTAGCTCATGATATCATACACTCCCTCAAGACTTCAAGAACACCAGGTATGCTTATCAAAATTGAACTCTCAAAATCCTTCGATCGGGCCAGTTGGCAATATATAAGAGTTGTCCTGGACTCTTTTGGCTTTGACCAGGCTTGGATAAGTTGGGTCTTGCAAATCACCTCCTCTGTCTTCTTTTCCATCTTAGTGAATGGTGTCCCTTCAAATCCCTTCTCGCCTTCAAGAGGAATCCGTCAGGGGGATCCCCTATCCCCTTTTCTGTTTGTTCTTATTGCGGAAGGTCTGGGACGCTACATCAAAGCAGCAATAACTGAAGGCTCCCTTAAAGGCCTTCCTCTGCACAACATTCATCCTGCTCCCTCTCATAGCCAATTCGTAGATGATACCCTTCTCATGAACTCTCCCACCATCCAGGAAGCCACAAAACTCAACTCCATCCTCTCAGACTTCACCGAAGCCTCAGGCATGTCACTCAACCTGGACAAGTCCAAACTCTACTTTTTCAACACCCCGCCCCCCGTCCAGCATCATATTTCTATACTTCTAGGGATACCCAGGAGCTCCCTTCCGTCCAATTATCTTGGGGTCCCTCTCAGTGGAGCGGTGGCCTCCACTATCTCCTGGGACAGCCTCCTCCTTTCCATTGCGAATAGACTACGCAAATAGACGTTTAGACCTCTCAACATAGCCTCCCGGCTAGTTCTCCTCAAGTCAGTCTTGCAAGCGCTGCCCACCTACCTCTTCTCAGCCCTGGCGGCTCCCAAAAAAGTCATCAGAGCTATTAAAACCTTGCAGCGGAACTTTCTCTGGAGTGGACACCAACCAAACAAGAAATGGGTGTTAGTCAACTGGGACAGACTCTGCATGCCTAAAACTCAAGGCGGACTAGGACTCAGAGACCCAAGAAAACTAAATCAAGTAGTGGGGGCCAAAATCTGGTGGAGATGGTTGAAGAACCCGACAGCAGCCTAGGCACAACTATGGAGAAGGAAATATGCCCCACACTCTGCGGAAGATCAGCTAATCAGGCACAATGAACACCTACAAGGCTCCAATATCTGGAACACAGCCTGACAAAATCACACTCTAGTGAAAAATCATGCCTTCTGGGAGCTAAGAGATAGAGGAAGTGCCCGGTTCTGGCAAGACTCTTGGTAGCAACTCAAACCACTGGACACAATGGAAGAGCTAGCCGAGCTCAAATGAGCCCTTCACCAGAACGTCCACCTCAAAGTTAAAGATCTATGGATACCACAAATCCCACAACAAATGTGGCGCCAATGGAAGACCTCACATCAAGAACTCAGGATCCCTGACACTCTCGATATGTAGCATTGGCATTCTCAAGTTGCCAGCCGGAAAATACTTTACAGGGGGGGACCAGATATCTTGAGGTGGGGGTACACCACAGCTAGAACTTTCACTATCAAAGAAGCTTACTCTTTGCATGCAACACAACCAGATGCTAGAACGGAGCAAATCTGGACCAAAATCTGGAATCCTGCTCTCTGGCCCAAGGTCTCTACCTTTCTGTGGCTAGTGGCGCACAACATGGCTCTAACCTGGGATAACCTACGGAAGAAGGGCTTCATTGGACCATCCATCTGTGTTCTGTTCTCACAGCAGGAGGAAACCAAAGAGCACCTCTTCAATGGTTGTCATTACAGTCAACGGATCTGGGACTATGGAACGCAAATCATGCGCAAATCCAATCGAAACCGAGGCAACATCAACTGTACAATTGAAATTTGGGACAACATCACTTTCCGTAACCCAATTCTAAACCTCATTTGGAATCTACTGTCGGGATTTGTCCTTTGGCAGATATGGAAGGAACGAAATAATAGAATCTTCCATTCTCTACCTTCCCTTCCTGAAGCCACTTGGGAAAAATTTAGATCCCTGATAGCAGAAACAATCAGGACCAAATCTTGGGCAGAGGAAGATTGGCAATGCAGCCCGGAGGAGCAGAGTATTTTGAAAAACTGGAAACCTATTCTCAGCAACCATCTGACAACTAGAAGGCATCAGCCACAACCCACCAGTCCAACTAACTGGACTCCCCCTCCAGATCACTTCATCAAAGTCAATTTTGATGGAGCCTCCAAAGGCAACCCAGGACCAGCAGGATATGGGGCAGTGCTCAAGAACCCAGAAGGGGAAATGCTAGCGCTGGACATAGGATACCTTGGAGACACAACCAACAATGTATCCAAGCTAACAGGTCTCCTTAGAGGACTACAAACAACCATATCCAAAGGTCATCAAAGGATAATCCTGGAAGGGGACTCACAAATCATCATCAGGTTAGCCACCAAAATCCTCCACGGATGCAACCCTGAAAAAATCACACTGAGTTGGAGATTACATGGCCTGCTCCCAGACTTCATCCACCACTTACAACCCCATCTCAGTATCATTACTTCACATATAAAAAGAGAAGCCAATAAAGTGGCTGACAGACTAGCTAACGAGGCCATTGAAAAGGACGAGGAACACTTAAGCTGGGAAGGTCCTGGTTCACCAGCTCCAGAGATCCTCACTCGATGTCAAGCCTTAGCCATCAACGATCTTCACTCCCTGGATGGGGTGACACGCATAGCGATAATGCCATGTGGGACTGAGCCAGGATGCGGACTTAATGCATCCACTGGCCCATTTCACCACGGCCATTAACCTCGCATGAGTCCGAGCAGATACATTGATACGATGAGGCCCCTCGCGCAAGGGAAGGGTACCTCTCACCAGAGCATTAATGAGAAACCTTTAATGGCATTGGTTATGGAAATCATTTTGGCTTTAGCGCTCATTTGTTTCGGCGACAATTTGTTTCGGGAGGTCTCCGGCTCACATGCAAACCAGAGTTGTGGTGACCTCTCTCCCGCCTCCTTGGCACAGTGGCCGCACTCGGCACCCTCGCCCTTCCTCCGGAGAAATTCGACAGGCAATAGTAGCACTAGGACTTCTCACTTCCCCCTCGCCATGCCACGACTTAGAGGGAAACTGCGCCGTGGAGAGGCCTGGTATGCAGCGACATCTTGACATAAACGAAAGGCGCAATTTGAGACAGCCATGGCGATAGTGGCTAGACAGAGGAAGAACAGACCAAGCATGCATCCTATGGAGTACATGGAGGAGGTCATCCCAGAAGGAGGTTTGCCCAGTCCACCTGAGAATTTGTTCATGGTCCCGGAGAATTGGAACCCGAGCACGAGCTTCGACTCTTATAGCACCTGGCAGCCAGCAAGCAATGTGCTCGACCCTACCACTGACAGCACAGCGACGCCTTACTCCCCCTGTTTCATTAAAGAGGAAGCTCCTCCCGAGCATACCACTGATGCAGAGGACCCAGGACGCGCTCGACACGAAAATAGGACTTCGGAAGCAGAGGCCACCACCAACGATGATTTCATGGGAAGCCACCATTCAGAACAGCCACCCGCAGCCGACTGGGGATACCTCAATCTGGTTTTCGAGATAAGGGACAAGTTGGACGATCAAATCTTTCGTCTAGGGCGTATGGACCAGCAGCTCGACATGTTCTTTGTTGCCCACTCTATAGCATCATCAAAGAAGCAATGTCCAACCTGCGCAAGACCCTACTCATTCCCGGCGAGATGGAGGCACTCCGAGGTCTAGGGCAGACAGCTTGGCACAGAGGTTACTCAATGCTCACAACTTGGCTCTAGTTTTGGTGTTGTTATTTCATTTTATGTCTTAGGATAGCTAGTTACCAGGTTATTTTAATGCTAGCTAGCAAAACCAGTTTTAAGTTTGCAACTGTAAGTCCTGGTTTCCTTCGGGCAGGACGCCGCACCGTTAACTCTGTTAATTCTGACAACTGTGCTCACTGTGTGACAAATGGACATGGGTGCCCATCTGTACTGGTTTCCTGCTCAGGTAGGACAGCTGGCATCATCTTCAGTTTTGTATTTTGGCTATTTTGGATATAGTAATATAACAGGCATCACCCCTTTTTTACTTAAAAAAAAAAAAAAAATTAAATTGGGAGCTAATCACAAAGATAGTAAATTTGTATAAGCCTTAATTAAAACTAAGGATATTAAAATCCATACATTAAATAAGAATCTTAATATACCAAATATTGACCATGTTCAAACATGTAACATCTCGCTCTTGTGCGCATTGAGCGAACTTATTCTTTGAGGACACTTGCTTGCAAGTGATTCATATTATTATACTATTGGCCGTTTGGTTATGATTGTGAGGCATTATGGATATGATAATATGTTATTTTGTGTATTTACATAGATAGGTGCTATTGAATGGGTTCTCCTGAGTGTTCAGGACTTTGGACCTTGAGGATGCAGAGGCATCGATGAAACCCCTTGGACTCTGGATTGAGTTAGGGAGTGGACTATTGGGGTTTGATTGTTGTTGATATGACATATGTACATCTGATAAGATGTTATGATGATTGATTATTATTGCTGACATGATTTGTTGATGATGTAGGTTGACAATAGCTTGTTGACTAGACTCACATGTGGAGTAGAGGGGTCACGCACGACAACCAGAGATTTTGAGGGAGAGGTGTGGAAAGCATCCCTGCCACAGCCTAATAGCACTCCCATCGTGGCTTGAATTGTAGGTTAACGATTACCTAGTTCGAGAAGAGCCACGATGTCATGAGGGAAAACTATGACAATCACTCACGATGATTCTAAGGGGCGCGCAATAAGGTAGGGGCCTTATTCCTTAGAGACCCTTAGTCTCCCACAATATCACCTAGAAGAGTATTGACTCTAGGGGTTTTTTATGTCTACCAAGTCATTCAAGAGGCGAGTGGCACCCTTGGAGCACATAGTGCATCTTGAAGGGCACGTCCCACAAGGAAAATAGAAAGAGGAGAGTGGCACCCTTGGATCACATAGTGTGTCCTGAAGAGAACATCACACAAGGAAAATGGAAAAAGGTGAGTGGCACCCTTGGATCATCTAGTGCGTCCTGAAGGGCATGTCGTGATTTCAACAGGTAAGTGAATAAACCTAGTCAGCCTTAAAATGGATGATGTGATAAGTAAGATTTAAAAACAATTTCCCTAATAAAAATGTCACCCAACCTAGTGAAATTAAAATCTAGGTCTAAGTAACACATGTGGTAAAAAAATATTAATCATAATTAAACATGTAAGAAGGAGGGGGTAATAAATTCAATTAAATTATTAAAAATCAAATTTCAATTGGGGATTAAAATTTGAAAAGGGAAATGATTGTTTTTTTCTACATATGCTAATTAAACTTTATTAATTAAAAAGAAAAAAGGGGTAAAAGGTGGTTTTTCTACACTTGCTAATTTGAGTTTTAGTTAAAAAGGGAAAAGAGGGAAACTTAAAAAAATAGGAAACTAAAGGGAAAAGGGGAAACATAAAGAAAAGGGAAATGTAAGGAAAAAGCCAAATGTATGACATAGTAAGGAATCTTTCCTTTAAGAACTTTCTAATTATGAACTCAACCAGAAATTTAGTAAAGGCATAAATCTTTTAAAATGTGTAAGGGAATATTGGGACACCAAGGAGCATTTTTAGGAATTCTTTTTGGTGGTGATGGGTGTTATATATGCACTAAAAACAAAGTAAAAACCCTCAATTAAATTGTCAACCTGGGGTAAGTACACTTATAGTTGTAGCAAAATATATGCCAAAGGTAGAAGGTTACTAGGAGTATAGTCTAACTAAGGAAGGTAGCTATCTAAGGCTAATCTACTCAAGCAAATATATCTAATGAGAAAACCCTACTAAGCAAATTGAAACTAGGTAACCTAAGAAATTTTGGGCCAAGGATCGATGGATAGTTCCTAAGAAAGAAAGTAAAACCCTATGTAAAGCAAACTATTTCAAAAATAAGCAATAAGCAACTATCTAAGCATATCAATAAGCAAATGAAAAAAGAAAATTATTTTAACTTGCTAACCTACATTCAATGAGAAACTACCCTATGAAAGAAAATAAATAAACAAGTAAGCAAAGACACCTATCTAACCTATTAAAGAAAATAGACAAGCAAGAAAAGACACCTAACTAACCTACTAAAGAAAAAGACAAGTAAGCAAAGGCACCTAACTAACCTACTAAAGAAAAAGACAAGTAAGAAAAGGCAACTAACTACTGCAAGTAATCAAAATAAAGCTTCTCATTGAACAACTATCTAGCCTAAGAGGCAAGTGGAATAAATTCTTAATGAAAAACTGTTTCTAATGCGTGAAAGGAAATCTAAGAGGCAACTTGACTAAATGCTTAATGCAATGCATGAAAGGAAATCTATTCTATTGAAAGCAAGAAAGATTAACAACTAATTTTTAATCTATGATAAGCAAACTACTATCTAATCTATCAAAGAAAAGTCTATCTATCCTATAGCAGAAATAAAACTATTTTCTAAGCTATAAAAGAAAGAAACTATCTTTAATCTATGACAATTCAAATATAATGTTGGTGGTTGTGTGAAGACAAAAACAATATTAAATACCATGCATGTTCATTTATTAACCATCAACAACATAACGAGATCATCATTATACTTCTATTCTACATAAACAAAATTCATACTTAAACTCATTCATTAACTAAGAACTACAATTGAAATCTAATTCTAGGGAAGCAATTACATAACATAAACTAAACTAGCTCTATCTTAACAATTCAAAATGTAATAAGGAAAATGCTTAAAATAGAAATTAAAGCATGACAACATAAACTAATGAATAAATTAATCAACAACTAATTAAGAAGAATCTAATTAACAATTGGATAGGCAATAAAAACCGAAACTAACCCTATCCATCCACCGAAGCCTTGGTTAAAGAAAACATAAACTAAAACTCTGTTCTGTTTTAATTCTTATTTTAAATCAAATTTCAAAAGCATGAATAAAACATAATCTAATATCTACTTGCACATGGGGTTAGTAGATGAATTTGCAAATTCGTCTCTATCTATCAAATCAATGCATATTAACACACGCCTTTATACTAACCTGCAAAAGAACCAAATCATTAAGCTACAACAACAAATTATATAACAAAAGAAAGATAGCAATACATGTACAGGGAATGAAAAAGAGAGATGTCTAAGCTATGAAATGTATAAAAAACACATGGAAGAGTTACCAGACTACTAGTGGGCTCCCCAGAAAGTCGTGGTCACTCCCTAAAACCACACCACGATCTCAGCAAAAGGAATTCACCATTAAAACGCAGGAACACGGTTTTATACAATTTTGGCAATTGAAAAATGAAAAACCAGAGCCAAAATCGTTCTTGTCTCTAACACACGACTTCTTCTACTACTTAACAATTATCTAATCACCACGGTGGTATTTGTAATGTTGACAGATAAAGTGGTCGACCACAGGAGGTTCGACCCACTTCTAAAATTGGCAAATTTCATTAATGGTGCCTTAACTGCCGAAACAGATCTAGCCAGTAATCACCCACCATAACAACCCAAAATCGAGTTGTCAAGAGTTCAGTAGCTGGAGGGGATAAGTATGAACAAAACCCATGTCTCTAATTCACCCCCCACTGGCCGCCAATACCATAACCAACAAATCGCCCTCCATTTTTGTGCAGGAAGAGGTGCTGGACGAAGTGTCGGATCAAGTGCCAGAACTAGAAACGTAGTGCGTGTTTTCCATGTAACACTAGAAAAATGTGAATTAGCTCTTGGAAATCATAAAACATGATGAATTTCACTTGATACAATCATTAAACATGAATTACATGTACCTTATGCCGATCACACCGTTGTATCGTAAAATTCTTCAAAAAGCTCCTTTAAAAGATGAAAAACGCATATGTACCTATGGAAAAAGTGTATAATAACCTTCATAAAGTGATCATATCTTGGGCCCAACATTACCCCCACACCTAATATTTTGCAGGTCCCACTGCAAACAAAAAGAAATTTCCCTTTATGACTAAACTTGCGAAGGAGGGGGTGGATTAGCTTTAGAAGCTTCTCCCTCTTGCCCGATGAATTTTGACTTAGGATTTTTGTGGCGTTTCAATTTCATCCAGAGACTATTATTGGTGGAAGTTAATATCATCAACCTAATGTTGTATATAATTCATCTTGGCTTGTAGGACAACGTTATCATGGCGTAAATGGCAACTTAGTGTTTCATGCTCTCTAAGTTTGAACTAGAGGGTTTGGAGTTTTTGGAGGCTGTTGATGACATGTTAGGCAGACTTGAGATATATATTATACCCTTGATCCTTTAAACCATGCAAAACAACAATTTTACCTCTACAAAATTAGTTCCAAAAGTGACTTCCCATAAGCGCAACAATTCTGGCCTGGCAAACTTGTGAAAAATAGGTATCAAAGTGACACCTATAACTACAATACAGTAAAACCTGTGTAAAAACTAAGATATTTTTTTGTTTTTGAATATGTACTTGACAAAAACCTCTCTTGTTTTTCAAAAATTCACTTTCAGTTGTTAGGAAAAGACGCTAAGAAAACATGACTAAAACAGGAAAAACATAGTGTTTTATTTCTTGAAAAACTAGGCCTCTAAGAGAATTGAATATATCCAAAACCATAACGTATATTTAGAAACTGAGAGAGGTTATTGTTTTTGAATATTTTCTTGATAAAAACCTCTATTAGTTTTCAAAAATTCATTCCCTGTTGTTAGGAAAAAACAAAAACAAAATATGACTATAACAGGAAAAAAACAGAGTGTTTTATTTTCTGAAAGCATAGGCCTCTAAGATGATAGAATATATCCCAAACCATAAAGTATATTCAACACCTGAGATATTTTATTGTATTTTGGTATGTTATGAAAAAAAACCTCCTCCAGGTTTCAAAATTACTTTCCCATTTGTTCAGAATCCCAGCTTGAAGTTGGTTACTCAAAACTTGCAGAAGCGCAGTGTGCTCTTAGCAGAAGCATAGCGTGGTCTTTGATAGGGATTTTGGAGGCATTCCCAGAGGATTTTTGGGATAAAAGTGGTATGGGTGTAAATTGTATGATGTCTGCTACACAATGGAACCATCAAGAACTGCAAATTCCTTCTCAAAACCTATGAAAAATTGACTTCGAGTCAAGTTGTCCAAATGTGCGGAAACCCTCCTATAGTGACTGTATTTGGGGGATTTATCTCAAACAATAACACATGTGCATAAAATGAAGTAGAATTTTGTTTCTTGGTCTATTATTGACAAAACCTCTTTCACTTTTGTCAAATTCATCTTCCTTAATTCAAAAACCAATTTTTAAGTAGAACTTTGACCAAGACAATCATTTGAAAATTTATGATAAGGAATGATGACATGACTATGATGAGAATTTATGAACTTGGATGAGTGGAGGGAGTAGTAATGACACCTAGACACACCAATGATAATTTTACAACCAATGTATGTCAAATTTTATTTGATAAGTTTATTTTTGTAACACCCCTCCTAGCCAAGGACAACTACTCAGTCAACCGGCGAATTTTTTTTATTTTTTTTATAAAGTGTTAAGGTGTGTGTGCGTGTGTAGAAGAAAACAACCCTCGACTCTACATCAACACTCGAACCAACAGGACGCAAGTAAGACGAACACAATCGAGACGACCCGACCTATCATAGCGACGACAGGAAGCAAACACCCCGAACAGGAGGCGGCAACTAAAGGCTATAGGCAGAGATAGACACCAAGGGTTAGGCACAGTACTGTCGCAGAAGGAAGGATCCGTCAGTAGAGTCGCAGTAGTGGAACTGTGCCTTTAAACAACCTGAGACTACTGATACGGCTCAGAATGTGTCGCAAGAGTGGAACTGTGCCTTTAAACAGCCCGAGACTCTTGATACGGCACTGGATTCCTTCCACCGGATTTCACACAGACATACATACTAAGCTACAAGAGGGGTCTACATCCCGCCCGACACAGACATCCTACGCAATACAATCACCAAGTACTACGGGACCAGGGACAACAATAAGCACGACGCATGCATTATTCTAATAAAGGCCATAAAGAGCCTTGACATCCACACCCTAAAGGTAAACCTCGACATTACATTCTTCTCATTAACTTGCCCTTCCTACCCGTTTATTACCAGACAATTCTAGTAACCTAACAACAATAGCATTGCAATATCATTCATTAGCATTAACGCTTCAACTTAAGTCAATAACAACATTGCGAACTAACATT
>ML776879.1:795996-810614 GCA_009831015.1 Picea engelmannii | reverse complement strand
ACTCAGTCCGGAGTCCAAGGGGGTCTACCGATGCCTCTGCATCCTCAAGGTCACAAACCTGCACACTCAATAAACTGAGTCAATAGCACCCGTCTACATGAATAGTAACACATCATATCATCTATCAATCACATCATAATCAATATATAAGGTCTAACATCAAAAAGGGTCCAGATCACTTGCGAGCAAGTGTCCTCAAAGAATAAGTGTCCTCAGTGCACCAGAGCGGGATGTTACAATTTTGAAAATATAACAATTTGACCTAATAACCCTATCAATCACATGAAAGAGTAAATTTGATCACTGGTGACTGACAAAACTAACAGATACTAATAAAAGGCTTGGTTTGTAGTGGTAGGCATGTTGAATAGGAGAATTGTTATTGCCTGTCATTAATATGTAAAAATTCAAACAACTGATCCTCTTTTCATGAGCTTGGAATACAGATGACAGTAAGTATTTAGCAGTTGTAAATGCTCTATATTTGTCACAAAGAGTATTTAAGTATAAGCAATCTTCTATAGAATAAACATAAAAATGCACAGGAGCTTATAAAACACACAATGATGTCTGCACTATATAATTTAGCATACCAATACAAACAACTACTGATATAATATTCCAAGACTTTGTAAAAAGAAAGTATGACATAATTTTGACAGAAATCTTGCTTCCTCTTCTCATGGGTTTTCTATACAAATGGGCAATGCTTAACATTTTTAGCTTGGGAAAACTCCCCCCAGACCGAAGATATGGCACGTCCTTGTGCCATGAATTAGCAATAGGATTCTTGGTCTTTTTTCCCACTGAGGCTGCAGGGGTATCAATAAGTTTCTCTGATAAAGGAATAGCTTGAGCATGAGGGTTTGGGTGGAGTAACAGTCCCTAGATCAAGAGTCTTCTTGCTAGTCTTGATTGTAAGATGAGGGTTTGAAAATTGGTAAATGAACTCATCCCACATTTTTTTCTGTTTTTCCAACTCGTCTAAGATAACTAGTTTGATAAATTCGTGGTGAAATAGGTTGTTATGGGGATTGGTGACATCCTTCCTCACTTGGGAAGACATCTTCTCTAGACTCTTCAAGAAGTAAAAGGGAAAGTTACAATGGCTTATTGAACTGAAAATGAGCTAATAATCGAAATTGACAGGCTTTAAAAATAGAATATCTACCTTCACATGTAATCAATCTGGTGATGACTATGAGAGGGTTGATTAGCTCCTATTTTATTTACTCCTTGGAGTATCCCTTAGCTCTAGAGATGTTCTGAAATTCAGTTTTGAAAACCCTGTTATAGCTTGCTCTTGGCAACTAGTGGTGGTTAAATCAACGGTCTCCAACTCTTGGGATCTTTTGTGGCTAAGGCAATTGATTCCTCAGAGGCCATGAACATAGTGAATAGGAGTTGAGGTAGGCTAAGAGTGTTCCATTGTTGTTGATTTTTCCACCATTCTCACTCAATCCTCTTGCATAGAACATGTAATGTCAAACCTACAATGAACAACCTGTAACAAAAATGTAATGTCAAACCTACAAGGAACAACCTATAACAAAAATAAACCAACAAAGTGGTCTGTTAAAGACATATACAAAAATTTATAGCACACAGGACTTTAGCAGTTCAAGATAAAATGAATACTGATGTAATAACCTGTATCATGAAAATAATACAAAATTTTTACAAATATTTACTTCTTTAGGCAATGATCATTTGTCAACTCATGAACCCCTCCCCCACACCTAAGTATTGTGACAACTCACAATCAAAAGTATAGTAAACCAGTCAGTATCCCCCAATAGTCGAAGATTTATAGTATGTCAAGTGTAAAGATAAAATTTCATACTTTGGTCTGACGAGATGGTTAGAAGACGCCCCCCACCTATAGGATAAGAGATCCTATATATAGATAAGAAGAGATAGACAAGAGAGTTTCAAGATAGTCTTAGAGTTATTTCCCAATGGAAAGTGTATGAGATTCACTAATCTTAGCTTAACTACACATAATTCATGTCATCTTTGTCTGCAAGTAATGTCGTACATCAAGACAAGTTTAAATTTATTATTTATTTTTGGCAGATTACCATCCT
Organism: Picea engelmannii; assembly: GCA_009831015.1. Lineage (NCBI taxonomy): Eukaryota > Viridiplantae > Streptophyta > Pinopsida > Pinales > Pinaceae > Picea > Picea engelmannii. The sequence goes on along the minus strand of ML776879.1, from coordinate 808,527 downwards.
CGCTAGGTATAATGCCCCACTGTCAGCAACTTGTTCAGTACTCCAGAGGGTTTACCTAGTCATAGCACAGGCTAGTACCTGCTTCCAACATACCTGTTCAGTATCCTAGTGGGTTAGCCTCTTAAACCCTCAGAGACTGGCCCTCAATCTTTTAAGATTTTAGTATAAGATTGCTTATGCAAGAAGATGGGGGAACAACTCTGAAACAACTTTTTCTTTCTTTTTCTTTTTAATTGGGATGGTATTTATGTTAGAGGATGAATTTTTGTTATATTATTAGTGATTGTCCCGATGTAAGGGGTACTTAAGTGAATGTGGCCTATCTAAATATATGATATAATCAAGTTATTTAGTGTGTAGTGGATGGTACCATTGAGAAAGAATAGAAATGTATCTCTAGGCTCAACTTGCTTTCTTATTTTGTAAGTTATTGTGATGTTTCCATGACTAACCGCTAATCAGACCTCTTTTCTACTCTTTAATAAAGACACTTGACTCACTTACTCAGGTTTCTTGGAAAAACTATATGAGAGACCTCTAGGTTTGATAGTTATGGTATCACTTCCTTATACAGTGGTGAAGAGTTTCAAGAGAAACTGCTATTTAAGATGCCTTGAGAAAAAGAAGATGCAAGTCTTTGGAAAAATATGGCTAATTACAACAAGTCATTATTCATTTGATGCTTAGTAGACAACAAGGTTCAAGTATAACAATGTTTTGAAGAAAAATTCTTCTTTTATATCTCCTTGAAACTGTCTACTCCTGGTGAAATAAATACCTACAGAGATCTCTAAAACTGTTTACAAAAACCACACTCTAAAATATAATAAACTAATGATATCAATGAGATCAAGTCATAGGAACATGTATCTCATAGTTCTTAAAAAAAAAATGTAAAATGAGGCTGCATTAGACTCTAAACTAAACTAACAATATGCAGCTTTTATTTACTATCATACCCTACCTAAAAAGAAAGGGAAAATATTTATTCTAGTGTAAGAGCTCTTCCAATGTAGCCATGTGCGGAGCAAGATAAGAAACATACTCATATCCATATGTGAAACATTTACCACAGTGATTACCTAGATATGAAGAACCAACCAACCTACTGGTTTTGGCATCAGAAGGTGTTGAAGAAGATAAAAGTATTGTTTCCTGATGACCTCTTGAAACCAAATTTCAATGTAATCTTGATGTTTATCAACAGTAATTTCTATGCTTTCCTTCATCATGCTATGCAGATCCTCTTCTTTTGGATGATTGATTTCTGAAGTACATAAAAGATCTGCTGAGATGGATGTTGAGAAATCCTCAATCTCAGGTCTTAATGATTGCTCTCTACTAGGTGTAGTCCATAATTTCTTAGTTTCCTTCGCATGTTGGAAAGGAAAATCATTTTGTATCTCATAGGACCTTGATTATTCTAATATTTCTGGAGAGGTATTCAAGTTCTTCGCTATTGTCAAGATGTGTTCTTCTTGAGAAGAAGAGATCCCAACTATTGCTAGGATTTGAGAAAGTTCCCTCAGGCTAAAAGTTGTTTCTGAGTTCGTCTTGCCATTTGATAAAACTTGGTTCACACAAAGATGATGTCCACAAAGTTAGGATCTCCTCATAGTGGTAAGAAAACAAAGGTTATATTTTTTGGTTCTACAGAAGGCTTGAGTGGTCTTGCCTCCTATCCCACTATTACTGATGCTTCAATTTCTTATTCTATAGTGCTCCCTGTTTTAGTATCTTTTAGAGACTGCTTTATCTCTTTGGGTTGAGCTAGCTCCTATTTTTCGATATCAGTCTGTGGATTTTATAAGCGGAACATTCCTTCCCCCAAAGAGATCGGAAGGAACCTTGTTTGAAAGGTCTGATTTAGATTTAATGTATCTACCTTGTGAGTCTCTAGGCATATTCATGAAAGAAAGAAAAAACAAAAGAAAAATCTACCATTTGGTTTCTAGGTCTATTCATGAAAGAAAACAAAAAGAAAAAGAAAATCTACCATTGGGTTTGGGGGAACCTGCTATAGCAGAGGCGCAAGTTCTTAACTCTCGTATTAAAGTTCCCCCGCCACCAAGATAATGCTAAGGTATAAGGATGATCTATTTCCTAACTACTTCTTATCTTGAGACAACTCCCCGGCAACAACACCAAAAATGATGGGTGTTATATATGCACTAAAAACATAGTAAAAACCCTCAATTAAATTGTCAACCCGGGGTAAGTACACTTAGAGTTGTAGAAAAATATATGCCAAAGGTAGAAGGTTGGTAGGAATATAGTCTAACTAAGGAAGGTAGCTATCTAAGGCTAATCTACTCAAGCAAAGCTATCTAATGAGAAAACCCTACTAAGCAAATTGAAAATAGGTAACCTAAGAATTTTTGGGCCAAGGATCGATGGATAGTTCCTAAGAAAGCAAGTAAAACCCTATGTAAATCAAACTAGTTCAACAATAAGCAATAAGAAACTATATAATCATATCAATAAGCAAATCACAAAAGAAAACTATTTTAACTTGCCAACCTACATTCAATGAGAAACTATCCTATGAAATCAAATAAATAAACTAGTAAGCAAAGACACCTATCTAACCTATTAAATAAAATAGACAAGAAATCAAAGACACCTAACTAATCTACTAAAGAAAAAGACAAGTAAGAAAAGACACCTAACTAACCTACTAAAGCAAAAGACAAGTAAGCAAAGGAAACTAACTACTGCAAGTAATCAAAATAAAACTTCTCATTGAACAACTACCTAGCCTAAGAGGCAAGTGGACTAAATGCTTAATGCAAAACTATTTCTAATGCGTGAAAGGAAATATAAGAGGCAATTGGATTAAATGCTCAATGCAATGCATGAAAGGAAATCTATTCTATTGAAAGAAAGAAAGATTAACAACCAATTCTTAATCTATGATAAGCAAACTACTATCTAATCTATCAAAGCAAAGTCTATCTATCCTACAACAGTAATAAAACTATTTTCTAAGCTATGAAAGCAAGAAACTATCTTTAACCTATGACAATTCAAATATAATGTTGGTGGTTGTGTGAAGACAAAAACAATATTAAATACCCTGCATGTTCATTTATTAACCATCAACAACATAACAAGATCATCATTATACTTATATTCTACATAAGCAAAATTCATACTTAAACTCATTCAATAACTAAGAACTACAATTGCAATCTAATTCTAGGCAAGAAATTACATAACATAAACTAAACTAGCTCTATCTTAACAATTCAAAATGTAATAAGGAAAATGCTTAAAACATAAATTAAAGCATGAAAAAGTAAACTAATGAATAAATTAATCAACAACTAATTAAGCAAAATCTAATTTACAATTGAATATAAAAACCGAAACTAACCCTATCCATCCACCAAAGCCTTGGTTAAAGAAAACATAAACTAAAACTCAGTTCTGTTTTAATTCTTATTTTAAATCCAATTTCAAAAGCATGAATAAAATGTAATCTAATATCTACTTCCACACGGGGTTAGTAGATGAATTTGCAAATTCGTCTCTATCTATCAAATCAATGCATATTAACACACGCCTTTATACTAACCTACAAAAGAACCAAATCATTAAGCTACAACAACAAATTATATAACAAAAGAAAGATAGGAATACATGTACAGGGAATGAAAAAGAGAGATGTCTAAGCTATGAAATGTACAAACAACACATGGAAGAGTTACCAGACTGTTGGTGGGCCCCCCAACAAGTCCTGGTCACTCTCTAAAAGCACGCCATGAGCTCAACAAAAGGAATTCACCATTAAAACGCAGAAACACAGTTTTATACAATTCTAGCAATTGAAAAATGCAAAAACAAAGACAAAATCATTTTTGGCTCTAACACACGACTTCTTCTACTGCTTAACAATTATCTGATCACCACGGTGGTATTTATAATGTTTACAAACCAAGTGGTCGACCACAAGAGGTTCAAACCACTTCTAAAATTGGCAAATTTCATTAATGGTTCCCTAACTGCTGAAATAGAGCTAGCCAATAATCACCCACCATAACAACCCAAAATCGAGTTGTCAAGAGTTCAATAGCTAGAGGGGATAAGAATGAACAAAACCCATGTCTCTGATTCACCCGCCACTGGCCGCCAATACCATAACCGCCAAATCGCCCTCCATTTTTGTGTAGGAAGAGGTGTTGGACGGAGTGTTGGATCGAGTATTAGATCAAGTGTTGGAACTAGAAACGTAGTGCATTTTTTCCCTGTAACACTAGAAAAATGTGAATTATCTCTTGGAAATCATAAAACATGATGAATTTCACTTGATATAATCATTAAACATGAATTACATGTACCTTATGCCGATCATACCATTTTATCATAAAATTCTTCAAAAAGCTCCTTTAAAAGATGAAAAATGCATATGTACATGTGGCAAAAGTGTATAATAATCGTCATAAAAGTGATCATATCTTGGGCCCAACTGGTGGGTGAGGGAAATAGGAATAATTAAATAATTAATGAAATTAATTTCTAGTGCAACTAGGGGGATGGGTGACATGTGTACAGGGGAGGTTTTTCTTATTAAATTAATGAAAAAGAAATTAAATGGGAATTTGGGAAAGAAATCACTTAAAAAATTTATAAAAAGGATGGAGGAGGAGGAGTATGCATCTCATCTTTTATGTGTAACATTACGCTGATGAAGTTTTGTCTTGAATGAACTTATCTTGTGGGAGTTGGGATACCCATCTCGGGTAACGAGTGGTAGCTCAACCTTATGAGGCGAGATGGGTGCTATTTGTTCTCTGGTTTAGTGTGCGTGGCCATTTTGCGGCTCGTGGGGGCTCAGGGGGAAGAAGAGTACCCCTAGCATTGGTTGGGAGGTACTGGTGAGGTCACATCGGTTGGCAAGCGGAAGCTGGATGGAGTGCGCAGGGGAAAGAAACTACTGAGAAATCACATTGGGCTAAGGTATGTCGGTTTAATTGTTACTTGCAATGAATTTAAATTTACTCATGTTAGTTCTTTGTGCTCGTTTAATATTTTATTTCCATGCATTGTCTTGCACCTGTTTTCCTACGGTATTGTAATCCCCTTGCTTGCTTCTTTCTGATGGATTTCCTTTGACGAACCCAACTTCTAAGTTCAATAACTTATCTATGTGGGTTTCTTGATTTTATGATTAGATTGCGCTTTATTTTCCACCCTTATCCCCAGGTCATCATTCCATGCCTGAGCAGTCGACTAGGAGATGAATCGACAGTCATCACTTCGGTGTTTATAGACCTATAGATTCTAATGCCCTTCTTTTCTGTGCATGGATGATGAGCGAAGGATAATTTTTTCCTAGCTATCTATCCCTTACCTATCTCTTGTCCATGTTGATTAAAACTTTGGTTTTCTCTGTGTTTTAATTGCTGAAACTTGGATAAACCCCTGAGTCTTGAATGGAAAATCTTTGCACTTCCTTGTGATTGTTTACATCTGTGTTTTTCTGGTGGTTGATTTCTTTTGCGTTTTCCTGTGATGGCTTATCTCTAAGTTTTCTTGGAGTCTTTACTCATCCTTTACACAACACATTCACCTTGATTCTCGTGGCTTATTACCTAGAGTTTCCCTTATGAATTTCATGGCCCTTCCCCACCGCGATTTACTCGGCAACTAATTTTTTTTCACTCATCTTTTGCTTTCATTTTTTTTTACATAGATGTTTCCTTCGTTTTACCCAAATTATTACATAGCGGTTGCATTCCTTTTGGCATTCGTTTTACTGAGCTCAAATCATTTTACCCAAGTCATTACACTACGAATCAATTAGATGTAAGATTTTTAAACAGAGGAATTAGATAATGTGATTTTTATAGAGTTATTACAATGAATCTATGTATAGCAAGTCTATACCTAGACGTAATTCTTTACCCAGTGAATGCGAATATGTGCAATTCCTATACACAACAAATCAATTGGATGTAACTTCTGTAAACTGAGAAAATAAATAATGTAAATTTTATAGAGTTAATAGAATGATCTATGTACAACAAGTCTGTTTCTAGATGTATATCCTTGCCATCAAATTTCATTTTGTGTTTCCTGCATTTTTTTTTAACCCCAAATGCCAATGATTTCATTATTGTTACACCTGCATTTTTAACATTTAATTGATAGTGGATTTATGCTATCAATGGCAATGATTAATATCTTATTGCGTTTTGATACCCGACTGCGTGTGTACCTTGATATGTCTGCATTTCTTTTTATTATATATCTGCATTTCCTTTTAAATGTATCCCAACCATTTTTGGCTATCACAATGAATAATTTTTAATGTTATGATAGAGTTTTTGTTTAGGATTTTCCAGCGATTTCCTTTAAGATATCTCAACGATTTTCTTTATGATGTGTCCTGGAAATTTTATTATGCTATCACAGTGAATGTATTAAATAATTGATATCTATGTTACTTAGGATAGTGATTTAATACGCAACATTATTATACTCTACGATATAATAATGATAGCGAATTATACTCTTTTGACAGTCTGGATATATAATGTGTGACAGAGATTTATCAATATTAGAAACAACTATTTACTTGCAATGGTAATTGCGTTTATGATAGATTTAATATGTTGACAGTAAATGCTTTTACTCGGCGATTTTAATGTTTATTGACAGCGTTGACAGTAATCTTGATTATATGACAGTGTGATTGTATGACAACGTTGACAGTTATTATAATTATATTAACATCATTTTATTATATGTATTATGTATAATAATAAGACAACAATATTATAGTATATAATGAACATCATTATTAGCGATTGTATGAACAACATTGGTAGCGTTTATAATGAACAACCATTTTTGTGAGCGATTTATTTCATGATGAGCAAATCTCATTGATCCTAGATAACTACATCATTCTTTTATTAGATAACAATGTGGATTTTATAGACATCAAGAGAAATTCTATCCAACCAACTATTCATATACAGATATTACATTTAGACTGTGTGATCATGGTTAAACCTATATTTTGATAAACAACATTGTGGATATGTCAACTATATTGATCTAAGGCTTGTATGTTTGGGCAGGGTAATGATAGGGTTGAGGGATTTAACTTAGGCTACAAGGAATTACATGTTAGTAACTGACAAGGGTAGTGAGACCTTTATGTTAATAAAATATTATTTAGATAATAAAGACTTATTGTAGAATGGATTCTCGAGGGAAATTTCTTCGATGGCTAACAACTTCCTTTAATTAATGTACAGATTGATTTTGTTGTGCAAGGAAATTATTGTGTTGTATGAATGTCTTAGTCATCTTGTTGACTTGTCGATTGGGTGCTAGGGTTAGTCGTCAGGTGTTTAGATAGTTAATTGATCTCATAGCACGTTGAATTTAGCTTGTGTTGAGGGTCCAGTTATGTTGTTGCGCCATGATTGTTGTCATTCCTATCACTTGGCGATGACATGATTCCTGATGAGGGGATCATTGTAAACTCTAATAGATAGAGGCGAAGGATAACTTGGCCTAAGTTTGTGCTTCCCATTGTGGGCATTTGTTCGTTGTAGTTGTTGTTGGTGCTTGGGTTGTAATGCCTTCATGTTTTTGGTTTTGTGCACCATAGAGGTTCTAGTTACTTGTCATCGAGGTCGTTGTGTTGGGATTGTGGATGTTTTCCATTAGCTTGTAGGATTTTTCGTGTTTGTGTCAGACAGGTATTCGTTTCTATCTTTTGATTTATGCATGTTTCACCTAGTTGCTCGATGTGTTAGTATGTTTATTCGTTGTTGTCTATTTCCTGATCTGTGTGTGTGGTGTTTGTCATCAGGTTGTGTGGTTTAACTATTGTCATTGTTGCCTTCCTACCTAAAAAAAAAAAAATCACTTTTTTCTTTGCTTGTAGTCGTAATGATTGGGTTCGTTACATATGGTATCAGAGCGGGTTAGACCCGTGACTTGGGATCACTATGGATTTCATAGATGTGATATTTGATTATAATGTTTCTAATTAAGTTGACTTGTATTCATGCAGGTAATAATGGTTAGAGGACATCATGGAGGCAGACGATGGGGTGCTAGGGGAGGAGGTGCGATGCCCCGAGTAACATCCATGCCTGAGGGATCTAACCCCTAGGGAGATGAACAGGTTGTCGGGAAGGAGAAGATAGCGGTGGGTGATGTGGTTTGGCTGATGAGGTCTTTTTAGCAGATGTCTAATGCACTTATCATCTGTTTCGACTGAGATGAGGCCAGGGTACCCGCACCCCCTGAGGGTCCACCATGCACTTTGGTCGGTACTGGTAGCATTCACCATGAACTTGAGAAGGTCAAATTGCTCGAGTTCTTTGGTGCCCTGAATGACATAGCCATCGAGGCATGGTTGGAGAATATGGCGATGTGATTTTCACTTCACGACTATACCTCCAACATAAAGGTGCACATGGCGGTCTTTCAACTGAAGGGGAGCACTCTTCTATGGTGGAAGATGCTCTTGCCACAATTGAACATGGTCGTCGAAGACGTGTCATGGGAATTGTTCGATGAATGGTTTTGAAATAGGTACCTATCAGAGGAATTCATTGAGCATTAGCTCAATGAGTTCAATGCCTTGCCAAAAGGCATTCGTATGGTGCCCCAGTACGAGGCCTTATGGAGTTTCTTCGGTATGCTCTGCACCTTAATACCGAGAAACCTAAGGTCAACAGGTTCTTGTTTGGATTTAATGTCAACATATGTGCAAAGGTTAGGATTCTAATGCCTCATACCTTGCATAATGTCATCTAGAAATCCCTCATAGCAGAGGAGGAGTTTATCATCAGGGGTCAGAGCAGAACTCTAGCAAGACAAGCAGGGCAGGTGTCATATGGTGTGTAGCAAGATTAGACACTAGCTAGACATACGGTAGGATATCATGTCTTCCAGAGAGGATCCACTTTCACTACACCTTGGAAACCAATGCCTCAGTAGTAGACTCCTTACCGAGGACCATAGCATCAACAACAACGTCGACCACAACAACAACAGTTTAGGCTTGTTCAGAAGAAAAGACTAGGATTCGAGGCCGGTGGTCCGTCAACTTCTACTTCATGTACCGAGAATACTGGACTGAGGAATGGGTGATGGACTTGTGGGGAGCTACACTACTAGTGTTACTACTCATTGGAGAGGACTAGATCATCCAGATTAGTCGGACCCGCTACCGTGGGATATTTGGGAAAGGCCCATCAGATTCATGCAGTGGTGAATAACCGCTAGGCAGAGCACCAGTCGATTGTTCTCGAGATGTCAGGTTTCGTCGTTGACCAGACCCTTAGTATTTTGATAGATCTTGATGCTACTGAGAGTTTCATTTTTTGTGCAGCGCTAAAAAGGATTAAGGTAAAGGCATTCGAACCAGAAGATTTTATCTTTGTAGAGATGGCTTCAAGAGCCAAAAAGAAGGTTGGAGGGAAGGTTACAGGTTGTACCCTTAACTTAGGAGAGTTTTTCACCAAGGCCAACCTGTACATCACGATATTAGGATATTATGGCATTGTGATAGTTATGGACTGGTTGGAATCACATGAGGTGATACTCAACTGTAAGAAGAAATGGTTGAGCTTGTTCGATGATGAGGGATAGAGACACGTGATTGTAGGTCGGAACCAGGGAGTTTCCCTGAGGTTCATCTCTTCCTTGCAGCTATAGAAGAGCATGCACAAGGGATGTAAGCTTTATGTGATCCTTGCATTAAATGAGAAGGGAGTAGAAAAATGTATATAACACCTTCCTGTGGTGAGAGATTTTACATATGTCTTCCCGGGAGAGTTACCTGGGATTCCACCGAACAGGGAATTGGAATTTACCATAGACCTAAAACTGGGGACTGAACCGATAGCAAGAATGCCTTATCGGATGTCGACCCTGGAGTTACAGGAGTTGAGAATGAAACTGAAGGAGTTGCTGGACCTGGAACTTATATGTCCAAGTGTGTCACCGTGGGGTACGCCTTTTATTTTCATACAAAAGAAGGATGAGTCGTGGAAACTCTGAATTTACTACCATCAATTGAACAAGGCAACGATCAAGAATCAATATCCATTGCCAAGGATTGATGATCTGTTTAATTAGATGAAGGGTGAAACATTGTTTTCAAAGATCGATTTGAGATTAGGGTATCATCAGTTACAGATCAAGGAGGATGAAGTCCCTAAGACCACCTTTAAGATGAGGTTTGGACATTATGATTTTATTGTTTTACCATTTTGACTGACGAACGACTCAGGGGTATTTATGAGTTTGATGAATGAGGTGTTCTGTGAGTACTTGGACAAGTTCATCCAAGTATTCATTGACGATATTTTGATTTAATCTCAGTCAATGGAGGAGCATGACAAGAACTTGAGCTTGGTACTACAGTGTCTACGAGAGAACAAATTGTATGGGAAATTGTCTAAATGCTCATTTTATTAATCGAAGATTCACTACTTAGGGCATGTCATCTCCGACGAAGGTATCGTCATGGATCCAACAAAAGTTGAGGCTATTATGGAATGGCCTACACTGAAGAATGTCTCAGAAGTGCGTAGCTTCATGGGTTTAATAGGATACTATCAATGGTTCATCAAGGGATTTTAAAAGATAGCAAATCCGATCACGTAATTGCAAAAGAAGAACAAGAAGTTTTTTTGGACCAAGAAATGCGCAGAAGCCTTTCGGAGGCTCAAGGAGTTGTTGACAAAAACACTGATACTAAAGGTCCCTGACATGGACGTGGACTTCTTGGTATGCACTGATGCATCCAAGTAAGGCTTAGGTGGAGTCTTGATGTAAGACGATCGAGTGATTGGTTACATCTCGAGAAAGTTGAGAAGGAATGAGGGTAACTGTGCGATGCACAATTTGGAGTTGTTAGCCATTGTATATGCCTTGAGAGTTTTGAGACACTACCTTATTGGATGAAAATTTGAACTAAAAATGGACCATTGTGGACTACAACACATATTTACACAAAGCGACCTTAACACACGACGACGACATTGGTCGGAATTTCTTAGCGATTACGACTTCGATATTACTTACATAAAGGGAACAATGAACAGAGTGGTTGATGCGTTAATTTGGAGACCGCACATATTTTCAGTGATGCCTCTTCAGATGAATCTATGTGAAAAGATTCTAACTTTACAGTGCGATGATGACTGGTACAAATAGGTCAAGGATTTTATTGGACAAAACACCATGATGGTACCAATATTTGAAGGATTTACATTGGATGATGATGGATTATTGAGATTTAAAAATCGAATTTACGTACCACTGAGCATCGAGTTGAGGAGCTTGATCCTAAACAAGACTCACAGATCAATGTACATGGCTCATCCTAGAGTCACGAAGATGAGGGCATACCTTAAACCCTTACTCTACTAGAAAGGAATGAAGGTAGACATAGTCAACTATGTGGCAATATGTCTAGAATGTCATTAGGTAAAGGCTGAAAATAAACATCCAGCAGGATTACTATAGCCACACATTATTCCATAATCGAAATGGGAGGTTATTTCGATGGATTTCATTGTTGGATTGCCACTGATGGCAAGGATACACGACTCGATTTTTGAGGTAGTCAAAACTCTGACGAAGAGTGCTCATTTTATTCCTATGCATACGACGTATCAGGCACCTGACATAGCTAGGGTTTTCATCAGTGATGTTGTGAGGCTACATGGTGTGCCTAATGTAAATTCTAACCTTGTACAATATCTACTGCAAACTGATATTCAGAAAAGAACAGAAAAGATGCAATGGAAAATACAAACATTACACAGAGATTTTTCACCTGGAATCCCAAACCGGGAAAACCAACATATATTATATTGATACACATTGTGTTACATTGTTTACAATACAATATACATATAGGAGCTAGCGGCATCCAAAACCCTAACCCAATGACCTAGATTAGTCCAAAACCCTAATTCCTTAACCGGAAATAGAAAACCATCGGCAAAAACCATGTGCCGAAAAACCACCTAATATCATGTGGTCCCGGAAATATGTCGTCCCGGAAATATGTCGGCCCGACGATAATATGTCGGCCCAAAACCGGCGAAAATATGTCGGCCCAAAAACATTTTTCGGGGGCGCTGCCCCCAAACCCCCCTGCACCCCCCAGTGTGCCCGGTGCAGGCGCTCAGACACTACTACTCGTGCAAAGAATATAACACATACCCAACATTCTCCCACTTGTTGTTTTCTTTGCACACAGGGGGTTACAGGGTTACATAGTCAACAATCCAGGGCAGCAATGCCCATGGATCCTCTACACCAAGAGAAATTCTCAGTGCTCACAGATTTTTTTAATGAATCTGCAACATTCTTCAAAGTGTCCACCTTCATCAATGACACTTTCTTTTCTTCAATCATGTCTCTTACAAAATGATATTGAACATCAATGTGCTTTGTCTTTGAATGATAAGCAGGGTTCTTTGCCAAGAAAATTGCACTCTGACTGTCACACTCTATCCTTACAGCTTCTTGTACCAACCC
>ML776879.1:769746-787305 GCA_009831015.1 Picea engelmannii | reverse complement strand
CAATGACATCAATCAAACCAAACCATTTACATCAATGACATATGATCCAACAATCTCCCAAGTAATCAAACCATTGGCATCAATGACAAACCATTGGCATCAATGACAAACCATTGGCATCAATGACAACATGATCCAACAATTATTACATAGTTGTTAAGTTCCTTTTGGCATTCGTTTTACTGAGCTCAAATCGTTTTCCCCAAGTCTTTACACAGCGAATCAATTAGATGTAAGATTTGTAAACAGAGGAATTAAATAATGTAATTTTTATAGAGTTATTACAGTGAATCTATGTACAACAAGTTTGTACATAGATTGAATTCTTTACCCAGAGAATCCGAATAGATGCAATTCCTATACACAACCAATCAATTGGATCTAAGTTCTGTAAACCGAGAAACTAAATAATGTAAATTTTATGGAGTTAATACAGTGATCTATGTACAAGAAGTTTGTACCTAGACATAAATCCTTGCCAACAAATTTCATTTTGTGTTGCCTGCATTTTTTTTGAACCCCGAACACCAACGATTTCATTATTGTTACACCTGCATTTATAACATTTAATTGACCGTGGATTAATGCTATCAATGGAAGCGATTAATATCCTATTTCGTTTTGAGACTGGACTGCATGTTTATCTTGATATGTTTGCATTTCTTTTTATTATATATCTGCATTTCCTTTTAAATGTATCCCAGCCATTTATTTGGCTATCACAGTGAATAATTTTTAATGTTATGACAACGTTTTTGTTTAGGATGTTCCAGCAATTTCCTTTAAGATATCTCAACGATTTTTTTTATGATGTGTCGTAGAAATTTTATTATGCTATCACAATGAATGTATTTAATAATTGATAGCTATGTTACTTAGGATAGTGATTTAATACGCAACATTATTATACTCTGCGACATAATAATGATAGCTAATTATACTCTTTTGACAGTGTGGATATATAATGTGTGCCAGAGATTTATTAATATTAGAAACAATAATTTACTTGCAATGGAAACTACGTTTATGAAATATTTAATATGTTGACAGTAAATGCTTTTACTCAACGATTTTAATGTTTATTGATAGTGTTGACAATAATCTTGATTATATGACAACATTGATTGTATGACAACGTTGACAATTATTATAATTATATTGATAGAATTTGATTATATGTATTATGTATAATAATAAGACAACAATATTATATTATATAATTAAAAACATTATTATCGATTGTATGAACAACATTGGTAGAATTTATAATGAAAGACCATTTTTGTGAGTGATTTATTTCATGATGAGAAAATTGTATTGATCTTAGACAACTACATCATTCTTTTATTAGATAGCAATGTGGATTTTATAGACAACAAGAGAAATGTTATCCAACCAATTATTCATAGACATATATTACAGTTAGACTGTGTGATCATGGTTAAACCTAGATTTTGATAAACAACATTATGGATATGTCAACTATCTTGATCTAAGACTTGTATGTTTGGGCATGGTAATGATAGGGTTGAGGGATTTAATTTAGGCAACAAGGAATTACATGTTAGTAAATGAAAAAGGTAGTGAGACCTTTATGTTAATAAAATATTAATTAGATAATAAAGACTTATTGTAGAATGGATTCGCGAGGGAGAATTTCTTCGATGGCTAACAACGTCCTTTAATTAATGTACATATTGATTTTTTTGCACAAGGAAATTATTGTGTTGTATGAATATATTAGTCATCTTGTTGACTTGTCAATTAGGTGCTACGGTTAGTCGTTAGGTGTTTAGATAGTTAATTGATCTCCTAGCATGTTGAATTTATCTTGTGTTGAGGGTCTAGATATGTTGTTGTGCCATGGTTGTTGTCACGCCTATCACCTGGAGATGACATGATTCCTGATGAGGGGATCATTGCATGCCCTAATGGATAGAGGCGAATGATAACTTGGTCAGAGTTTGTACTTCCTATTGTGGGCATTTGTTCATTGTAGTTGTTGTTGTTGTTGCTTGGGTTGTAACACCTTCATGCATTTGGTTTTGTGCGCCATAGAGGTTCTAGTTATTGGTCATCAAGGCCATTGTGTCAGGATTGTGGATGTTGTCCTTTATCTTGTAGGAGTTGTCGTGTTTGTGTCGGGAGGGTAGTCATTTCTATCTTTTGATTTACGCATGTTTCACCAAGTTGCTCGATGTGCTAGTATGTTTATTCGTTGTTGTCTATTGCTTGATTTATGTGTGTGGTGTTCGTCATCAGGTTGTGTGGTTTAACTATTGTTGTTGTTTCCTTCCTTTCTAAAAACAAAAAAAAATGAACTTTTTTCTTTTCTTGTAGTCGTAATGATTAGGATTGTTACAAAACACCTGAATTACATCCAGTACAATAGCAAAATGATCATGTTTTAGGACATATGGTTCAAATGAAAGAATAGATTGAATTGTATGAGCAACAAAATGAAGTTCTGAAGAAAGGGACTTCTTCTCATCAACCTTTAGTAACTACACACCCATCTAAGGAGTTGGAAAAATCTCTGTTAGATTTGAATTTAAAAGAGGTCGAAGTTGAAAATTTGGAAAAATTAATTTATGTGCAGAATGATGAGATTACAATTCTAAGAGAGAAATTAACTGATAGAAACAAGCTTATTTACCAATATTAGAAGGTTGAAGATAAATTTCAAGAATACATAGAACAATTACAAGGTAATCTTGTTCAAAAACTATATTTGATTGGGGAAAAGCATCTTATTTGGGATCAAATTATAAAACAAGTTACCAATATGTGGGATTCTTTCAAATTAATTGGAGAAGAGTCATTTTTGGAAAATGAAATAGATAAATCCATACAATAGGATTTTGAATAATTGATTAATAAACCTTAATTATCAAATAAAATCATTAAGTTTCTTGATTCCAAATCCAATGATGAATTAAGAAATCATGGGATAAAGGATCACACTTCAATGGTTATGGAAACAAAGAAATGTTTCACAAAGAGGAATTTGATTCAACAATCTCAAAACATATGTATTGCAGTGAAAAGGAATCTTGATTTGTTTACACATAAGTTTGACAACTTGGTACAGATGGGATTACCAAATTGTTGGGGTAAGAAAGGAATTTGTTTTTCAATTGAATCTTAAAGGAAAAATTTGTTCAAAGAAAGATAACATGTTGATAAATTTCAATACATTACTGGAGTAACAAGGGTTCAAACCATAGTAGATAGTTTAATTAATTATTTCTATATATTATGGAAAATCAAAAATTTGTTTTCAGTTGTTCCCACTTATGACAAGTACACATAATTAGAAATTACCTATAGGAAAATAATGTCATAAAAGTATCCTTAAAATGAGGATTTGAAGGTTCTTATTCAGTTGGTGCAAGAATGAATCAACAAAACAACTATAGGGAAGCAAGGAAACACAATGATCAACATCCAGAGTTGATTGTATCATTTTCTATAGTTATAAAGTTAAAAATTGTTTTTGTATTTTGAGAGCTGAAAATATTAGGATATATTCCATGAATGTGTTATTTTATCTTTGAAAATGGAGAAACATGTTCAATTAGAATTGTTTTCCAAAATGATCATTTATCTTATGCGAGGATATCCTATTTCTTAAGTTGCAATCATAGAATCCATTGTAATCATTGAGATGGATATTAATGAGCAACACAGTTATCCTAGTTAAAGTAAAGTATTATTTATGACATTTGAACAATAAATTTCCCATGACATGGTGAGGTTCAAGAGATGTATTTATCTAATGTTATATAATATAAATATTAATTCTCATTTACTAGTGATATTTTGAATATCAATTGTATTTTTCACTTTACCAATGGTTACTAATGATTTTTATATACAATTGGAGAGGGCTTATGAAAATGACCTAATGATTGTTGTAATTTCATTTACTTCAAAGTTATTTTAAGTTTTTTCATTATTTATTTAGTCTTATTTGACAATTTTAAAGGAAGTGCAATTCATTTTCTACTTTGCATATTTTGGAACCTTGTCAATCAAGTCTTGCTTATCAACCTCCCAATCCTTCAACAATGGGCATCCTCAGTTTACTAGATGAGTTCTATGCATTTCCAAATTTGAAGATGAATCTTAGATTTGATATTGAGGTACACAAGTCCCTTGGAATTTTAAAATATTGTGGATAAGGTTTGACTGAGATTTTAGAGTTTTCTTTTACTTCACATATCGTCCAATCTTATGTAATTTATTTTTCAAGTATTATTTAAAATTCTAGGTGTAGATACAAAAGATATGAATCTTACTGAACTTCTCAAAGGTCATGCTAGAACGGTTGAAGGAAATCCTAATTATTCCAATAAAGGTTTAGGAATTTTTCAGCAACAAGTTGTAATTGAACATACCACTAAAAAAATAGTTCCAATTAGCTAAGTGGAACTTTAACCAGAAGTTTCTACTTCTCGCGCTAGTACTCCTCATGCACTTGTATTACATAGGGTTTGTTGAAGATTAGTTCTTATATTGTTTTCATTTTTCTTGATTTTAATTATACATTCATCAACCCGGGAGATGGTTAATTGGTTGTTTCAATTTATTGGTGCCCTGCATCTTTCATCAAGTACAATAGGAGAGGAAGAAAATGTTAGCACATTGGCATTGCCCAAGCATGTGCCAACTGGTATGGGATTTCCACATACTACCCCAACTCAATATCAATTTGATATTAGTCAAGTGGGACCAAAAATCAATACTCTTTTGTAGATAGATTTATTTTGAATCCAGACCATGTTTTGTAGATTTCCATGTCATTCCCTAAAATTGGTTCCTATGTTATTATTAATCCAAAGCTTACTTCTCTTGACCAAAAATTACCATTCCAAAGGTATGAATAAAAACCTCTATTAATGATTCATTCCATGATCGCTCATTGCTTGATACAGAGTAAAACTTTAAAGTAGTATTGTTGGGTTGACATATTTTTCATTCAGGAACTCTTTTTGAGAGTGGTAATCTATATTGAGAGTTATTTTTTTAGAATCGTGATTGTGGTTTTGAAAGTCAATATGAAAACATAGAGACAAAGGGTATTAATTTTATTTTTATAGCACCTTTGGCAATAGGAGAATTTAAATGCCCTCCTAGAGACATGCAATGGAATCCTAGACCTTTTTTATATTTTCTTGCAGATGTTTCATTTTATCATGATGCAAAAAGCATGACCCTCCCCAACCTGGGAGTAATATGATTAATTGTAGCAGCCTTACAACACTCAAGGAAGAACCTTTCAACTACAATAACATGGATGGCACTAAGATGCCACAGATGGTGGGGTATTTATTCCATCAAAGGTGTCCAAGACTTGCACTTGGCCCAATCAATTGAATTAGCCCACTTGCACAAATGAGACAACCCATGAGAGGAAAACATGTCTCCAGGAATTTGAAACTTGGTGGGGGAATTATTACCATCCCTGATTAACCATCAAACCAAGAACCCAATGAAAAAACTTGGAAAATTTGATAAGATTCATTTAAACATATGAACTTTGATTTTGCATATAATTATCATTATCATTGAAACAACATTAAGTCACAAAGAAAAAAATGAAATTGTTGACAAAATATTCATGTCAACTCTAGGGAATCCCAACAATATTAGTCCACTTTGGATAGGAATTTATGAGATGATATAATGTTACTGTAACACCTCGGGTTTTGAGCCTCGTATTAAATATTGTATTTTGTTAAGTTATGAGAGGCCAGAGTGCCTAAACAATTATTATGAGGCTAGTGTGCCTAGGAAATGTAATTTTATGATCATTATTAATATAAAACACATCGTTGGTTGCTAGACGGACAAGGACAAGAGTTATATGGAGATATGAATCAGAGAGAGGGGGATTGAGGGGCTAGGTAATTATTTTTATATTTTAATTACCCATTATTGTTTTAATGGAGAATAACAGTTACATGAGCTTCTTAGGGGGGCAGTCCAAGTGGTTCCTTAATTTCAAGAATTACATAAACCCATCCTAGGTCTATTTGGGGGGGTTCTTTCTCCCGTTATCACTCTAGTTATTCAGTTGGTTGTTTTTATCCTCCCATTCACTCACTCTGACATTGTTCAAGGCATCTCCTTGCCATTTCATTCAGGAATTTATTTCACTCTCATTTTTGGTTCATTCCACCACCCCCTCCTCTTTTCCTCATTCGTGTCTTGGATTGGGAAAGGAAAATGAATTTTCAAAGGGCGGTTAGGGTATTGTTGGCTATAGATACTGCTGGTGTATTCCATCCATGAATCAAGACCTACATGTCTGAGGTGATTTGGTCTGTGCTCAGTTTTTTCCATGGTTGTGAGTCTTGAGAGTCCCAGCATGGATATTATGGATCATCTGAATTGGAGCCTTGGAAGGAGATGGACAACCTAAGGGACTGCATGGTAGAGAAGGGGGTCCATTCTCTTGGGTTGTGCAGGCTGGGTAGAAGAGAGCTGGTGTAATTGGATTGTTGTGGGTGATGGGAATCATATGAGAGATTGAGTGTTGACTGGTTTGGCAAGCCAAGTGCCACTATGGAACCATCCTTGTGGATTCATAGCCCTGGCTCAAGGGTGGCATTGTTGTTGAGACTTGGAGCAATGGTGTCTACACTTGGGTGGAACATCCTTAGTTTGCAACCAATTGGTGTCTTGTTTTAGAAAAGATAAGTGCTCTATATTATGGTTATTTACCTATGTATATTTATTTCCAATGTGTATTTAATTATCTATGAATTTAGCATCTATAATATGCATGCTTGTTGATTATTGTTGTGCATGTCATATGGTTCATTTATTTTATGTTTAGCATGAATCTTGATAATTTCATGTGAATATTTCATGAATCCTTGTTAATTAAAGTCAGATCAGGGTCGAATTAGTCCAGAAGGGGACTTGTAGTTAGCATGCTCAACCCGTGGGTGGTTGGGTACATTACGGATTGGTATCAGAGATCTAGTTTTCAACGTTGATCCTAGATGGGACGTATAAGTGGAAATTGAAGAAAAATGTTCAAAGAGAATAATTATCAAAATGGACAAAATTGGAGTTTCAGAATGTCCATGAGTGCCAAGAGGGTGTCGAGGGAACACCTTGACTTTGTTTAGAAGCTCAAAAGGTTTAATGATTAGAAAAAACCAACAGATGAGGGAAACCACAACAACCATGGTTTTGGGCCACAAAGTTTAAATTTGGGTTGTTGGATCTGTTTGGGAGAAGAGAGCTCCCTCACAGCTGTCAGATTTGGAGAAGTAGAATGGTTGTTAAACCCTCAAGTCCTTCAACTTTGTTGCTTCAAAAAATTTTAATTCTTGGATGAAAAGGAGGTAAACTCCCTGAAGCTCTGAAGTTATAGAGTGGATCTACCCCATAAATCACTGGGAGGAGTACTTGACCATTGGATTTGGCCAAGGATAGATCTGAGTCATTAGATCAAGCACAGATCATAAGGTGAGGTGTAGTGGTGAAGATCATACCCCATCCGTCAGATCTATGTGTGAGCAAAGTGAGTCGTAGATCTCATGATAGTTCATAGATTCGACACTACAGGAGAAGCAAGTCCTTAAGATGTCAGGAGAGAAATCTCCTGAAGTCCCAAACTCCAGAGTAAATTAGGATCATCCATGGTCTAGGACACATGGCCGCAGATTATCAAATATTTGTCATTGGGGAGTTTTTATTCCTTGTGTCACCTGGAAACATTTCCCTGAAATCCCAAATTCCAGAGCTAATCTGGATTGTTCATGTTTGAGGACACTTTTCCATAGATTAGAAAGTATTTGTGAATTCGATGCTCAAGATATTTGTTGTGTAGTGTGGAAAAGTATCTCAGAGCTTTGAATTCCTGAAGCTCCAAAGTCCCAGAGTGGTTCTACACTGTAGATCATTTGGGAGAAGGCGAACCATTGGATTTCCTGAGTGGTTCGACAGTTCGACACTCTGTGGAAATGTGTTTGTGGTTGCGCAGAAGGAAAAGTTCCCTAAATTTTCGAAGTCCATAACCAATCCGGACCCTCCCTTAATCAGAGACACGTGTCCACATATTAGTCGGTTCGAGAGTTCAACATTCGGGTGTTTTTTGACATGATCTGACATAGAAATTTCTGAAGTCCCAGAGCCCTAAAGGCCCGAAGCTCTGGGAAACAATTGTTCGAATGTTTAGCATTAAGGAGTGATAAAGTATGTGGGTGTAGAATCTTTTAAAGCCCGAAGTGTCAAATTCCTTGAGTGTTGGAATGATGTGGCATAATGATGTCACCTAGAGTGATGTGGACCTATTTGGAAGTTTGGCATTTAGGAGTTTTGAAATATGTTGTGGAAGAAACCTCTGAAGCCTGAAGTCCCAAAGTTCTGAAGTCCTGAAGTCCCGAAGTTTCGGAGTCATGAAGAACTATAGTGACATGGCCTACTAACATCACTTAGGGTGGAATGGAAACACTTGGTGCTTTCCACTATCATCATGTTCCATTCTTTTCAAAGATTGTTCATGCCAATTAGGATATGAAACATGTCACCTGTTAGATAGGTCCACTTGTCCACTCCTTATTTTCTTCTATGTAGCACCCCCCTGGTGCGTGGATACTAACGAAGACTCTGGGAGTTCTCCAGTTCAGTGTTCAGAGGGAATGATATGTGGAGTTAGCGGAAATCCTGAAGCCTAAAGTTCTATAGCCTTGAAGTCCCAAAGATCCGAATAAGCACACATCATCTAGGCACTTGGTCACAACCCGTGGTCACATGTGATTGAGAGCTAAAGGAAAAAGGAATTAAGAGGTTTAAACACATCAATTCGGAATGCATATTCAAGAAATGGAAGAAGGAGAGGGAGCTTCCATCCATGATAAAGAGGAACAATGTTAGAATATCAAAGTTGGTAATGCAGAGATAGAATCCAATAGACACAAGGCCAAAGGGGAGCAAGAAACATTGATAGAAACTATAAGAAGCCTGGAAATAGAAGTGCAGAGATACAAAGAAGAAAATGAGAGACTGATGAGAGAACAAAGTCAAATAAATTCTCAAGTGATGCAGAGCTTAAATTAGTTGCAAAGAAAAAAAAATGGCTCAAAACAACATGAAGAAGGCAGGTATCATGAAAGAATATATAACCACAAGAAAGTTGGCTATTCAAGCAGTGATAGAAGAAATCATAGAAACACACATGCTTACTGAGAAAGAAGGTATTATGCATCTGAATACTCCATGAGTAGCCCAGAGGTGTCTCTTGTTAGGCACCAAAGAAGAAGGCATGAAGTGGATAGTTTGCAATGAGATTTGAGGAATCTTAAGCCACCATCCTTTGATGGTGAAAGGGAAAGGGAAGATGATGTTGAGGCATAGTTTCTTGGACTCAGGAGATATTTTCAATTTCATAACTATTCATCAAACCTAGAATCTAGAGTTTCCACCTACCATTTGCATGGGAAAGTTGCAATGTGGTGGGACCAACTGAAGCAATTTGAGAACATTAATGAGAATAGGATCACTTGGAAGCAGTTCCAGAAGTATTTTTAGAAGGACTACCTCTCAGAGCACTTCCATGACAAGAAAATATAGGAGTTATTTGAACTTAGGATGGGAAGCGCAACCATGGCAGAGTATGAGAAGAAGTTCTTGGGATTGTTAAAGTATGTAGGGCTCATAAAATATGAGAAGGGGAAAATACAAAGGTTTTTAAGTGGTTTTCCTTTCCTTTATAAAGAAAATATTCAGTATAATGAACCCAAGACCTTGAATAAGACCATCAGGAAGGATAAATACCTATATGAGAAAGGCCAGGGTAGAGAATCCATGCAACATTCTTGGAAGGATAAGAAGAAGGAGAAGTCTGATCAGAGGAAGAAGGGATTCAAACCTCCTTTCAACAGAAATGAACCTAATAAAAACCATCAAGAGTAGTATTCTAAGGATGAACCCAAGAAAGAAGACTCTTTGGGAAAAAGGGAAAGACCACCAATCCAATGTTGGGGATGCAAGGAAGATCACATGTACAAGGATTTCCCACACCTAAAGGACAAAGTGAAGACCGTGCACAACATCCAAGAGGCTACAACAATATAAGACATGGGAAGAATTTATGCAGCCTTAGATGATCGACAAGAAGAGTATCAATCCAATATGATTGAGGTGGAAGGTAACATCATAAATTGACATGTTGATATTTTAATCAATTCAGGAGAAATTAATTGTCACATTGATCCTAAAATAGTGTATATTTTACATTTGGAGAAAAGTAATTTTGTAAAATCAAGTTTAGTTTAGCTAGCCACTAGAACAAAAAGGAGAATCCATGATATGGTTAGAGGTTGTTCCATAAGTCTTAATGGTGTGAATACTAGTGTTAATCTAAATATCATACCATTGGGGTCTTATGATATTCTAATTAGAATGGATTGGTTTGACAAGCATCATGTTGTCCTAGATTGTCATAACAAGACATTTGCATGTCTTGATGAAGAAGGAAAACAAAGCAATGTGAAAGGTGTTCCAAGACCCATATCTATAAGAGAGATTTCATCCTTACAGTTGAAGAGGTGTTTCAGAAAAGGATGTCAATTGTATGTATCCCATGTGAAGGAGCCAGAAAATACAAAGGGGCCAAGCCTTGAAGATTTCTTGGTACTACAATAATTTGGAGATGTATTCCAAGAAATACTAGGGTTTCCACTAAAAAGGGATAAATATTTATCTATCGAGTTAGTGCAAGGAGCTACCCTGGTGTCAAAAACACCTTACAAAATGATTACACCAGAGTTAAAAGAATTACATATGAAGTTGGAACAATTGTTGATGAAAGGATACATACATCCAAGTGCTTCACCTTGGGGAGCACCGATACTCTTTGTCAAAAGAAAACATGGAACTTTGAGGTTGTGTATTGATTTTCGACAACTGAATAAGTCCACTATAAAGAACAAGTATCATATACCCAGAATTGATGACCTCTTTGATCAACTAAGAGGAGAAAATATATTTTCAAAGATAGACTTGATTTTAGGGTACCATCAGGTAAGAATCAAAGAAGAAGAAGACATCCATAAGAAAACCTTTAGAACTAGGTATGGGCATTATGAATTTGTAGTGGTGCCATTTGGACTGTCCAATGCACTAGTTGTCTTTATGTGCTTAATGAATGGCATATTCATAAATTACTTGGATAAGTTTGTCATAATATTCTTGGACAACATACTTGTCTATTCTAAGTCAGAGGAAGAGCATGAACATCACCTAAGATTGGTATTGCAAGTGCTTAGGGAACATCAGTTGTACACCAAACTAAGTAAGTGTTCTTTTTACCAAGAACAAATCCATTACTTGGGCCACATTATTTCATAACAAGGTATAGCAGTAGGCCCAAAGAATATTGAAGCCATTAGAGGATAGCCAACACCTAGGAATGTTTCAGAAGTCATATCTTTTATGGGATTAGATGGGTACTATGGAAGGTTTATAGAAGGGTTCTCTAAGATTGCTTATCCCATCACTTCTCTGGAAAAGAATGGAATTAAATTCGAATGGACATCTGAGTGTGAAGAGAACTTTAATTTTTTGAAGGAATTACTTACTAATGCACCTATTTTAAATATTGTCGACCCAAATGAAAGTTTTGTGGTATGTACAAATGCATGCAAGGAAGGAATTGGTGAGTCCTCACTCAAAATGGACATGGAATTGGTTATGAGTCGAGAAATCTTAAAGAACATGAGAGGAACTATGCCACACATGACTTGGAGCTTGTTGTCATTGTACACGCATTGAATATGTGGACGCATTATCTCATGGGAAAGAGATTTGAATTAAGAACAGACCATAGTGGTCTAAAGTATCCTTTTGAACAACCAAATTTGAATGCTAGGAAGACAAGATGGTTGGAATTTTTAAGTGAATACGACTTTGAAATAAAGCATATCAAAGGAAAAGAAAAAAAAATTGTCGATGCACTTAGTAGAAGAGTACATCTCATGCATGCTACAGTTGTCAGTATGCATTAGTCAAACTTGAAAAGCAGAATTTTAGATGTTGTTATAGATCAACATTACCTACAGGTAAAGGAAATATTATAGCAAGAGGATGTACAACATAAAATGAAAGAGTATGAGAAGAAGGAAGATGGATTACTTATGCATAAAAATAGATTTTATGTTCCTAGTTCTAGAGAACTCAAGAATTTGGTATTAAAAGAAATGCATAATGTTCCATATGTTGGACATCTCGGTTACCAGAAAAAAATTGTAGCGGTGAGAAGCCAATTATTTTGGCCAGGAATTAAAAATTATGTTGTTGATTACATCGTCAAATGTATAGAATGTCAGAGAGTGAAGGATGAGCATAGGCACCCAACAGGTTTGCTACCACCCTTACCAATTCTAGAGAAGAAATGTAAAGTGGTAACCATTGACTTTATAAAACAATTACCGAGGACAATGAGACAACATGATTCGATCATGGTAGTGGTTGATAAATTGACAATGTTTCTGTAAAAACAACTCATACAGTAGCTAATATTGCATAAATTTACATGAAAGAGATTGTGAGGATGCACGAGATACCTAGGACAATTATCTTAGACAGAGACATAAAGTTTACTTCAAATTTTTGGAGGGGATTATTTAAAGTATTTTCTACAAATATGAACTTTAGCACAACATACCATCCATAGTCAGATGGGAAGATAGAGAGAGTCAACTGAGTAATTGAAGACATGTTGAGAATGTATGTGATGGATAAGCCATTTAAGTGGGAAGATTACTTACACTTGGTTGAGTTTTCCTATAATAATGGGTATCAAACTTCATTGAAAATGAGCCCATTTGAAGCTTTGTATGGTAGGAAATGAAATACTCCAGTGAGTTGGTAAAACCTAGTAGACAAAGTGGTACTTGGGCCAGAATTGATCAAGGATATGGAAGACTAGATGGTTAAGATTAAGTAGAATTTAAAGGCAACTCAAGATAGACAAAAATTTTATGCAGATAAGAATAGGACAACTAAAGAATTTAAAGTGGGGGGGAATGTGCTTTTAAAAGTGAAGCCCAAGAAGATCTCTTTGAATTTGGGTAGTTGTACAAATCTAGCAGCCATATTCTATGGTCCATTTGAGATATTGGGTAGAATAGGGCCAGCTGCATACATGCTTTCATTGCTTGCTTCCATGAATTTGCATAATGCATTTCATGTCTCTTTTCTAAAAAACTATATGTACATGATCCTAACCATGTTATTGATTGGAATATGATTCAGGTAGAGACAGAGGGAGACTTTTAGGTCCATCTAATGCGAATATTGGACATAAAAGTCAAAATACTTTGGAATTGAGTTATAGAGATGGTAAAAGTCCAGTGGACCTACTACGGTCCTAAAGAAGCTACCTAGGAGAATGAATATTCCATGTGGGTGGAGTACCCACAACTTTTTGAATAAATTTTGAGATTTTGATCTTTATTTTGAATAAGCACTAAGGACAGTGCCAAAATAAGGGGGAGGGGATGTAACACCCCGGGCTTTGAGCCTCATATTAAATATTGTATTTTTTTAAGTTATGAAAGATTGGAGTGCCTAAAAACTTATTATGAGGCCAGTGTACCTAGGAAATGTAATGTTCTGATCATTATTAATATAAAACACATCGATGGCTACTAGATGAACAAGAACAAGATTTATAGGGGGATATGATTCCAAAAGAGAGGGGGCTTGAGGAGCCAGGTACTTACTTTTATATTTTAACTACCCATTATTGTTTTAATGGAGAATACAAATTACATGAGCTTCTTGGGGGGGGAGGCCAAGTGGTTCCTTAATTTCAAGAATTACATAAACCCATTCTGGGTTTGTTTGGGGGGGTTCTTTCTCCCATTCTCATTCTCGTTCTTCTACTAGTTGTTTTCATTCACTCACTCACACATTGTTCAAGACATCGCCGTACCATTTCATTCAGGAATTTCCTTCATTCTCAATTTTTGTTCATTCCACCACCACCTCCTCTTTTCCTCATTTGTGTCTTAGCTTGGGAAAGGAAAACAAATTGTTGAAGGGCAGTCAGGGTATTGTTGGTTGTAGAGACTGCTAGTGTATTCCAACAATCAATATCTGCATGTCTAACATACTTTGGTCTATGCTCAGTTTTTTCCATGGCTACGAGTCTTGAGAGTCCCAGCATGGAGATTCTAGACCAGTTGCATTGGAGCCCTGGAAGGAGATGGACATCCTGAGGGACTATATGGCAAGGAAGGGGATCCATTCTCTTGGGTTGTGTAGGTTGCGTAGAAGAGATCTGGTGTACTTAGATTTTTGTGGGAGTTGGGAATCCTGTGAGATCTTGAGTGCTGACTAGTTTGGGAATCCGAGTGACACTCTGGAACTGTCCATGTGGATTCATATCCCTGGCTCGAGGGTCACATTATTGTTGAGACTTGGAACAACAATGTATATGGTTGGGTGGAACATCCTTGGTCTACACCTAGTTGTTTTCTTGTTTTAGAAATGGTAAGTGCTCTCTGTTATGGTTATTTACCTATGTATCTTTATTTCTGTTATGTATTTATTTTTCTATGAATTTCACATCTATAATATGCATGCTTGTTGATTATTGTTGTGCATATTGTATGGTTCATTTCTTTTATGTTTAGCATGAATCCTGATAATTGCATGTGAATATTTCATTCATCCTTGTTAATTAAAGTCATATCAGGGGTCGAATAAGTCCAAAAGGGGACTTGTAGTTAGCATGGCCGACCTATGGGTGGTTGGGTAAGTTACAGTTACAAATATGTCATTTTAAATGTCATCCTGGAAAACATAGTTTCTTTGTTTTGGAGGTTGTTTGAATTATTTTTGTAAATGAGATTATTGAGTATATAGTTAGTTTTATAATTATTTGTTTTTGTTAAAAATAACATATAATCCATAATGTTCTAAAAAATTATTAATTTCTATCTTTTGTAGCACATGCTATCAAGTTTGATCCTGCAAGTAAGAGGGTATCTTTCAAGAATTCTCACTTTAGATCTATATTGTTTTGCAGGTCTATTGGTTTGGGAATCTGAGTAACACTCTGGAACCGTCCTTGTGGATTCATAGCCCTGGGTCAAGGTTGACATTGTTGTTGAAACTTGGAATAACAATGTCTACGGTTGGGTGGAACGTCCTTGGTCTGCACCCAGTTGGTGTCTTGTTTTAGAAAAGATAAGTGCTCTATGTTATGGTTATTTACTTGTGTATCTTTATTTCCATTGTGTATTTAATTATCTATGAATTTTGCATCTATAATATGCATGCTTGATGGTTATTGGTGTGCATGTCAAATGGTTCATTTATTTTATGTTTAGTATGAATCTTGATAATTGCATGTGAATATTTCATTCATCCTTGTTAATTAAAGTCAAATCGATTGTCGAATTAGTCCAGAAGGGGACTTGTAGTTAGCGTTCTCAACCTGTGGGTGGTTGGGTATGTTAGAGTTACAAATATGTCATTTTAAATATCATCCTAGAAAACACAGGTTCTTTTTTTGGGGAGTTGTTTGAATTTTTCTTTGTAAATGAGATTATTGAGTATATAGTTAGTTTTATCATTATTTGTTTTTGTTAAAAATAACATAAAATCCATAATGTTCTAAAAAAAAATTGATTTCTATCTTTTGTAGCACATGCTATCAAGTTTGATCTTGCAAGTAAGAGGGTATCTTTAAAGAAGTCTCACTTTGGATCCATATTGTTTTGCAAGTCTATAGTCCACAACCTCTCCTACAAGTCTATGGCTACAACAATGGAGAAGGAGAATACACTTACTGGAATTCCCCAACCTATGGTTACCATCATGGGGAGGTATGAAGGAAGGAAGTTTAACTCATGAGAAGCCATTGAAATATTTGGAAATGTCATTGATGTAACTTATTTTCTTGTACTTGTTCCAAAGCTTGATGTTGCAGTTGAGAGTATAATGGAGACATTTTTTGTCATGGACTAGATGATCAATGATCATCATTAATGGTGGATATTCAACTGGAAACTCAAATGTATTGTGATAGTACTTGTCTTTTAATATTTAATATATATATATATATATATATAATTTATGTGGTTCAAGTATATATGTGTGTACTTGATCTTATTTATAGTACTGTTAATTAATGCGACAAGTTTAGAAGACGTTTATATAAATTCAATTTCTTTCCACTGATTCAATTGCACATATGAAATCTTTGTTTATTGTTTAAGTATATAATTTTATATATAATGTGTTTCATTGATATTAGATTATCATCAACATTGTATGTGTTAAGCCCTAATATTGGCTCATTACCCCTTAATTGGGGAATATTATATTAGTAATGTTATTTTATTTATGTCGGCTTTAGGCTATTAGTTGTAATTATACCTCCTAGTCTCCTATATATACCAAGGAGACATTTTCATTTTGAATCATCTTGGACTTGAACATTTAAGTGCGGTAAAAGGAGGTTGCCCCCTCGAAGAGGCATATTATCTGAAATTATCTCTTTTTCAAGGCGTTGAGTACTTTTTCTGAAGTTTTTCTATGCTATATTGGTATTTGGTTCTTAACATGTGGTATCAGAGCTCAAGGTCTTGGGGTTTCGCTGCTACATATTAGACACCTTGGCATTTTCGCTATAAAAACTTTTCCGTAAAATTTCAGACCTATTTATATAAATTAGTAAGGTAGCTATGGTAAAAATTTCAGCTTCTGGGTCATCTTAAATTTGTATATACACCCTGTGTGAGATAGGGTATCTGACTAGTCCTATTGACTAGTCTCAAGAAGGTGTTCCAGGTAAAACAATCATAACTTCTTCCTAGAGTATTCAAATTGAGTGGGACTAGTTTCATTGGATCGTGGACAGTCTGTAGTATCTCTGGTGCGAGTTTCAGAATTTTATATCAATTATTTTGTGCGGGGAATGCTATACAAGTGAGATCTCCTGGAAAGGAGAAAAATTGGCAAGATGTGGGGAAGTTACTGTAAATTCCACTTGGCACATCCAATTTTGATCAGACCTGTGGCATTACAGAGAAGAAATATTAGAGAACTACATAAAATAAAGTTTCATACCCAAAAGGGTTGAAGCTTGGGAGATACAACAGAAGAAATATTGTCTAGCAGAACCACCTCAAAATCAAGGTTCAAAAGAGATACTTGGCCAACATGCCACCAAAAAAGGGAACTTCTACACCAACTAAGCCTTCAGAAAATCCTATTTGGACTCTTGGTGAAGGTGAAGAAATGCGTAGGGACATAAATGAACTACAAAAGGAGATGGATTCAATGGAATCTAAGTTGGATACTAAGATGGATGGTTTAAAAGGGGAGATCATGGACGTATTGAAAAGTTTCATAACAAAGAAGACACCTGAAAGTGAAAATTCATCCCATGAAATTCATGATGAGGACACAAGGAAGGTGAATCAAGAATGGAGAAACTACAACTTTGGTTTGAAGACCAACCATGTTCCTAAGATTGATATGAGGAAGTTTGATGGCAAGGACCCAATCACATGGATACTTCAG
>ML776879.1:723725-765077 GCA_009831015.1 Picea engelmannii | reverse complement strand
CCAAGAAGGATAATAAATTATCACCAAAGTACTATGGCCCTTATAAGGTGCTGCAAAAGATTGGTACTATGGCATACAAATTAGAGCTGTCTACATCTTCACGAGTACACCCGGTTTTCCATGTTTCATGATTAAAGAAGGTTATAGGTGACAAGATCCTGGTTCAAACTATATTTCCAGAACTTGACGAGGAAGGAAAAATCATATTGGAACCTGAAGCTATCACTGACACAAGAATTTTCCAACTGAGGAATAGATCCATTTCAGAGTATCTCATTAAATGGAGGAAACTACCGGCTGAAGATTCCACTTGGGAAGATGAGTCTTTTATACAAAAGCATCCAGAGTTACTCAAGTTTTGCGGACAACACTTGTCTCAAGGGGAGCGGCATGTTAAGCCCTAATATGGGCTCATTACCCCTTAATTGGGGCATATTATATTAGTAATGTTATTTATTTATGTCAGCTTTAGGCCATTAGTTGTAATTATACCTCCTAGTCTCCTATATATACCAAGGAGACATTTTCATTTTGAATCATCTTGGACTTGAACATTTAAGTGGGGTAAAAGGAGGTTGCCCACTCGAAGAGGCTTATTATTTGAAATTATCTCTTTTTCAAGGTGTTGAGTACTTTTTCTGAGGTTTTTCTATGCTATATTGGTATTTGGTTCTTAACAGTATGACATTTTTTAAAATTATTCACATCATATTAATTTATATTGAATAATACTGAGTAAAGAAAACAAAATGAATATAAAACTACAAAATTAGGACTGAATACAACCAGAAATACTACTATTATTATAGTTATGTTATAACTGACTAGGATTATACTATTTGCATAGTGTTTTATAACGTGACTAAATATATGAGTAAAAATTCTAAAAACAAATAATGACTAAATAAACTAATAAGTATGCTACAAGATGACAATAATTAATGACTAATTAAACTAGTAAATGTATTATAGAATGGTGACAATTAATGACCAAACAAACAAGTAAATGTACTACAAAATGGTGACAAACAATGTCAAACAAATGAGTAAATGTACTACAACATAGTAGCAATCAATGACCAAATAAATAAGTAAATGTACTATAAAATGCTGGCAATTAATGACCAAATAAATGAGAAAATATATTACAAGATGATGAATCAATTCAACCAATTAACAACTAAGTGAAATACAACTAAAAGTTAGTCGAATGAAAAGAAACTGCTAATTTGTTGCTAATAGTCGCCAACTCAAAAATAGTCACATATATCCGATTTTTAGTTTGTTTTTAGTAACAAATTACTCATTTTGTACTAATGATGGCTTTAGAAAAAATAACATCATGTTGTTATGGTGAAAGGTGATTTTTGAGCATATATTAAGTGATGGAAGCATTTGATTGTGTCTAAACTATTGTATCAAATGGTTAGGAAATGTTTAGACACTAACATACATCCATGCAACTTTGATAAAGGATCCTAGTTCATCCTTCCGATAGAGATACCAAGAGGCTAATGGTTAAATGAAGACATAAGCTACACAATTTTTATAGAGCATTGCCCTAGGCATGTGAATGGTATGAAGTCATCTTCTACCACTACCATTGTGGACAACTAGAAGACAATTGTCCCAATTTCAAGAAAAATATTAGCACTCACATAGTCAAAGATTATAGCATGGGTATTCGAGACACCTAAGCATGCACACCCATACAATTTACTCTACAATGTCACCTACATTGCAATATAACAACATAAAGTATGATAAATTGAGAAATGGCTAATGCATGATGAACAAAGTTATGCAGAGAAAAAAAAAATATAGATGAAAGGGCATAAGTCTATACATCCTCATTGCACTAGGAAAATAGTTAAAAATAATGCAAGTCCATGCTTCAATCTTGCTCACAACCTCCATAGAATCCAACAATTAGTTGTGATTAATCCAAATATTTGTAATATACTCCATTGTAACCAAAATCATTTAAGGTTCATAAAACTACCTCTCTCCGCTTCCTGAGTTGCAATGACCCAATAAACCCCATCGATTTAACTTCCCAAATTCCCTCTTCTCTTCCTAGAAGAAGAAAATTTCCTAACACACCTATACTCTCATGTCGAATACCTTGTATGACTGGGAAACCTATGTTATAACCCTAATTTGCACCAAACATGCTTACCTGGCATCAGGCCATCTCAGATTCCTTCTTTGCCAAAACACTACTGAACAACTCTTCTTAGAAACCCCTTTTATAAAGGCCCACGTGCCCTGCTCCATTACTGCATGCGTGTACATGTTAGCTGACCCAAGACAACCCGCGTGTACCTACAAAAGCATGAAAAAGGGAAATTTACTGACGAAACACAAAACTTTGGGTAAGTTAACTAAACCTTTTGTCCATGCATGGCCGGTCATTCGACCAAATACCTATCTCCTTCTAACTTATAAAATAAGGGGTAGGGGTCCCATTTGAAAGGAGGAAAATCATAGTAAAGAATCTATACCCGATTGATCATTCCCTTTGCCCCAACCTTTATCCATTCTTGTGCAAATAGAAGTATAGAGAAAAGTAGTTGGAATACAGTGGAAGAAGAGCCCAGGACCAGGATCGAGGAGTATTAGTCAACTTTATCATTGTAAGGTATCATTGTGAAGTTAATAAAATAATTGTTTTTCCCGTCCCGCCATATGAGATTTTCATTATTTGAATATTGATTGTATGATTGATTAAATCTCTAACCCATTAGTTCATAGATCAAATGCATGTGGAGTTCTTTGTTTGTCTTTTGGTGAATGCAGGTCAGCATTGGGAGGAGAGTTGCAATCAAAGAACGACTAAATGCGAAAAGGGATCGACATCGAACACGAAAAATAAGTTATGTCAACTTAGTCTCTTGAGCCTTGTATTTACACATGAGTAATGGGGGTTTAGGCATGGGATGATGGTAAGAAGTAAGAATATTTAGGTCATTTATGCATGCATGATAAAAACCCTTAGTGCTAGTCCGTAAGAGGGATTTCCCACCCACAACAACCTATAGTGCTCCTTATCCACTTCTTCCACAACTTCCCATTTTAATGGGACTCAATTACCATAACAAGTAATGATGACAAAACATGATCCCCCACCAAGGTCAATGAGGAAAACCCCCCAACTTTTGTTCATCCACCAATCAATATTCTGGATGCTTGATTAAGATCACATACCCCATCAATTTCAATCTAGTAATACCTCTTTGCACGACCCTCCCACAAAAATTTAGGAGACTACCCAAGAAACCATCATGTACAAAAGTAGGGACTAAACTACTCTTGTAGCAAAAGGACCCCAATTTTGACGACAAATTTGATATGAATGCAACAATAATTTCATGCACTAATATATTTCCACCATAATCCAAGTTTCATGTATAGTGGGACGATGCAAGGATTTTTCCCAATTCTAAATTTACCAAATCATCAAAAAAATATATATATCAAAATACTAAATCAATCAAAACTCTAAATTCTTACATCTCCAAATAAATTTATTACATAATTAAATAACCTCCAAAAATAACTCAAATCATGCATATGGTAATACTTCTTCAATTCCCTTGGGAAGGGATTGTAACATCTCTTAACCAACACATGGGATGGATTCAAACATTCCTTAACCACTTCATGGAATGGATTCTAACTGAAACCGAAGCCACATCATCTCGCACTTTTGTTCTCCCCATTGAAAAGGAACGCCTCTTTGGAATGGACCTACCCATTTTCCACCAAGTGATGTTTTCATGCCCAGTCATCCACTCTTGCATCACTCGAGAAGCTTCACTGATGGCACCACTCTTAAGCCACTCGAGATGCTTCACTAAAACAATGCAAACATCACTCAAAATAAATGTGCGTGATTATGCCTACACTCGACCACCGCAGTACATAAATATTGAGACAAGCTCAACTGTTGGAAGTGTTGACAGGTACAATAAACCAAACCTATCTCTTGAATTCCATATTGTATGGAAAAATGTGAGAGTTTGAAAGCTGAAAATGTGGAAAAAAACGAGAGTTAGGAAGCCGAAAATGTGGAATTTAAATAAAGAATCAAGAAGCTTATGAATTTGCAGATTTTTTAATAACATCTCTTGAAAAAACCCAGATAAATCTTGGTACAATACAACTTAAATTAGAAGTAAAGGATTACAAGGTGAGAACATAAATGAGCAGAAACAAAACACGAGTTGGAATTTCAAATTGCAGCAAAGATCCATATAGATTATCTCTATATGAGACATAAGACTTTGCAAAATAAACACCAACAAAAGGAAGAGGAAAATATAGCTCTCTTCACTATATTATGGATTTCTTAGGTCCCAAAAAATGAGTGATTCATTATATTAATAGACCATGCATTACAGGCCTACAAAAATAAATTAGAAGGGATTTGGTAAGAGGTTACAATCGTTACTGAAACATGCTCATCACTATTGAAGTTGGCCAAATCCTCTATGCCAACTTAACAATGAGATGACATTGGTAAGAGGTTACAATCATTACTAAAGCATGCTCCTCACAATTAGAGTTGGCCAAATCCTCCATGCCAACTTAAAAATTCCCAACATATATGTTTTCTAGTTTTCTTGTTTGCTTTAGCTAGCATTCGTGTGCACCAACTATTCAGATGAAATATTTTAAAGTACTATTGGAATTCGCCAACCTGTGCCAAATACCACTATCCCATATCACTTCAATTTACATTTAAATCCAACACTCATTGCAACCTATCTCTACAACATTGATATTCTCCTTTAACAGTCCCAAAAATAGATAGATTTTCTTGATCCCATTATCCTAAGAGAGGAAGAAAATGTTTAAAGTTGAATAATGGGAGTTGGCTCACCTTTTTCTCCACTTGAAAAAAGTCATAACTTATTAGGTATGAAGTATAAAATATTTATATCCTTCATTAGGCTTTCTAAAATCACAAAGTCTCAAACAATACGAGAGAAGTAATCCCCTTCTATCTAGCTTGTCAGTTGTCAAGGTTTACATTCACTATTCTTTGATAGAACTACCCCATTCTTCACTCTGTAAAATCCAAAGGAAAATATCTCATGACAGAGATTCTTAATATCATCAAAAAGGAGTCAACACGTGACTATCTTTCACTTTCTAGTTCCAAAAATAGACCATAAACTTTGGATGGCTCAGGGCCCATTTACTAGCATTAGGATGTTTCTGTGAACCTTAACTCCTCTTGTAGACCTGTAGTATACCAGCAACACTCCTAAATATCCACCACACTTTCCAGGTCATAAAGATTTAGTTCTTGGATAGAAATTGTCCCTATTGACTGCCTCTCCAATACAAGTGGTCAACTCCATGTGCCATGAAGATATGCATCATCATATGCTCATTTGTTGAATAATTTTGGTTCTACAGGGCATGTTTGGCCCCAACACTTCTTTTTGTAACTGGAATTTTCATACCCCTGTGTGGGTTAATAATGTAATAGGTCTACATGAGTCATGTCTAGGTCAGTTACCTTGGGATCAATTCACTGGGAGAGTTCCTTTCACCGAGGGTTTTTTATCCTCAGGTTATCAATTGGGCTTTTCAGCCTTATTGATTTCCCTTGAGTTTTTCCCTCACACTTGCAATAATTCCTCCAAAGTGGTGAACGACATTCTAGTGGGTTTATATTTTGGTAAATATTATAGGGAATGATTGTAAATGACCATGCAAGACATCTTAGAAAGTTTCGCAGAATTCCGTCGAGTCTAGTATAGTTTTTTTTAATTAATTAATTTTAATTAAATTTCCCTAAGTTTGGAGGTTTAATTATTTAATTAATTAATTATTTTTGAGTAATAATTGTAAAAACTAGGTCCTTGGACTTTTGATAGGGGTATTTGTGCTCAAAATAAATGGAATATCACCCCCTACATCCATGGACCAAGTTTCATCTCAGTCAGACAACTTTTGCTATGGGTTTGTCCACCTGGAGTGTGAGTCAGTCAAAAACAACAATTTTAATTGCTAAAGTCCAAACATAGCAAAAATGTAATTTTGTAATAATGAGTTAGAGGATGATGTAAAGATGGATAAAGGTGAGACATATATTCCCTTGCCTTTCCTAACCTTTTCCAACCCTCACATCACCCCCCCACCTAGCCATTAAGCAAAAACGTCAATTTGCCTAGAGGGGTGTGCCTCCCTTCTAGAAAGTCTCCAAAAAGAAAAAAAAATAATGAAAAAATTAAGGGGAGACTAAATATATCCCTTGGCACACTTTTCCTAGCCTCCCACTTGCCTTTTTACTTGATCCCAACACTCCTTCACTCATCCACATCCTTGATCCATGTGATCTCCCCCAAGTGGTGTACCCTCCAAGGAGAGTTACCCCGCCCCCTCCCCCCGCCCCTCTTGTGGATCTCAAAGGAAAATTGGTTTTTATTATTTGGGGCCTCTTTCTCTCCCTTGGCACGCATCCCATAGCCTTCCACTACACTTTTTCTTGATCTCAACACCTCCCACACCCATCTACACCCTAGATCTATGATCTAAACCCTAGATGGTGTTCCCTAGCCTTGAGATCTACTCTTATGCTTCATAGTGGACAATTGGCATTGATCCAAGAGAGGTAGGTTTGCCTCTCCAAGTGTAAATAGATCCCTCTCCTCACCCCCAACTCACAATATCTTGACCTAAAGTTATGCTACTTGATTTCTCTCTCTCTCTCTCTCTCTCTCTCTCTCTCTCTCTCTCATTAATCATTATCATTCTCTTGCTCTTAGGGTTTTGGAGATAGTTTTCTCCAAGATCCTTCTTCTTGAGTAATAAATAGAAAACTTTGGAGGATTATAGGAAGAGTTATGCACATGCTTATTCTTTCCATACACATGAGGTAAACTTGTTCTAAGGTTTTGTTTAGTGATTGCGTCTTTGGATCCTAAGGTAAAATGTTATTTGGGTAGATCAAATAATGCACATGTGTGTAGATCTATATATCTTGTTATGATAGATAGGATTGAAATGTCATCTTACTAGTATATGAAACATATTGTCTATTGTAGCCCAAAGGGGTTGGATCCAATGGTGGAAAGCGAGGAGTTTTTCACCGTTGGGCAAGGTTCAATTCTCGTGAGGGATTTACCTGGAGCCATGGGGACACCTTGAGGTAGTGGTCGAACGTGTGGTTGCACCCAGAGATACTATAATAAATGGTATCATGACTCATGCACACATAAGTGGATCAAAGCCCACCCCCATGTCCTTCAACTTTGAAAGCCCCTGGGGGGGCAGCTAAATTGGTAAGTGCCGTGAAAATGAAGTTCCATGAGGTTTCAAGTTCAACTCCCCCCGACTTACAATGTGTGCCACGTAAGGGACATCGTGGGCACACCTAGAGGTTATAGTGGTAGCAGTTGGATAACATGGCCACGTTTAACGCAAGCACGTGCCCAACTAGTTGTTGATTCCGCCAGACATAAAAAAAAACAAAAACATATTGTCTATTGTATGCCATCATTGTTCAAGGTTTTTACAGGTTTAGCTTAAAGGGTTTCATTGGGACAACCTTAAGCAATAAGGCTCCCTTGAGACACACTCAGACTCCATTGCTTTCTCAATTTTACTCGTCTTCTATATTGATGTTCATTCCATCAATATTTCAGCTAGCATAGCTTTGTAAGATGAGTCATTTTTAATCAAAATTTATAAATTTTTCTTTAGAATTTTTTTTTCCCGAAAAAGGAAAAAGTTTTTCTTCACTTATTGGTTGTGTGTAACATTTCTAGCAAGGATACCTTGCTGGTTTTTGCAAGTTCAAATATGGTTGAGAGGGTTTGGGCTACCCAAAGGCATCCACACAACACTCAAAGACCCCCCAAGGGATTGGTAGCTATTTCTCAACCTTCCTTCTTCAATTTCCAAGCATTTTTTTCATTTATTCTCTCTTTTTTCTTGCTTGTAGTGGCTCATAGTTGTGGGAGAAGGAGTGGTATGACCTCCTCCCACATGTGAGCTCTTGGGTAGCTTAGATCTTTTTTATTTGACATTTTTTCCCTTTTCAAGATAGGACGTGAGGGTTTGTGAGATAAAGGGTATCTCCCAAACCCTAGTACATGGGGTAGGATTTGCTTCTTGTTTGCTTGGTTTTCTTGCCTCTTTCTTTCCTTGCTTACCTTTCTTGCTTGCTTGTCTCTCTTTCTTTTCTCATTATTTTCTAAGTAATCAGGCTAATTAATTGCCTACCTATTTGGGAGAGGAATACCCCAAAAGGTTGGGTTAGGGTTTAATTTGTGGTTGAAGATCTAATTGTTAATGCTCTAAAAATTATAGATCTAGATCTAACACTTAATAATTCTCTAGCTTAATACTATTGGGCCTCATAATCAGCTTAACTAGATCTCATGCATGCTTAGTTTACTACAAGTGTTTATCTTTATGTTCCATGCTTAGATCTATAATCCTTAATGTTTAGTTGCTTCAATAAGTGGATGGTGTTATTCTTTATTGCATAGATCTCTTTAATGCCATTTGTTTTATGCTCTAAGTAATTTCATTGATAAGTTGATAAGTAGGAAACACTTAAATCTTCTTCTTCCTCACACTTAATGTTCATATCTCAATGTTCTTAATCATTAGATAAGTGTGATTGTTTCTCTTTCCATCTTGTTGGCAAGTTGTTCTTGACCTTGTACTTTGTTTCTTTACTTTGAAAGCTATCTAATTGTGCATATAAGTGACTTTCTCTCACATAGAATATATGTGTTAATGTTCTTAATCTCAAACACTAAATCAACACATCTTTAAGGTTGAAGTGAGTTTCATCCAAGTCACTAAATCACTCTTTAAAAGTGTCATAAAACTCTTAAAACACTCCTAAAAGTCTACCTAATTCATATAATAACTTAATAGACTCTTTAGGGTACCTTAGACCACCATCTTCACTATCTAAAACGAGACTTGAGGAATGCAATGGAGGGTGTAGGTAGGGGACTGTCTCACAGCGCACAGGATGTGTCCTCTCCGAGAGTACTCTTGTCTTAGGACTGACTAAGAAAGCTAGGGTAGGCCTTGTTGCCATACTTCTTGAGCATCCAATAGTCATTTGGCAATAGGGGGAGGAGGATTTGGTGAAAGCTTAATAAAAGTAACTGAAATTTAATAATCTTAAGGAAGCTTAATAATTCAACCTTGGACTCAATCTAATAAATACTTTGAAGGTTTAATAAATAAGAGTGGGTCTTCTTCATATTCATAATACTTTTTCTTAAAACTCATAAGTCTTCTTGGTTGATGTATTGATGATGATCTCATAAATGTTACATGATTCTTTGATCTCTTTATATTCTGCACAAACACATAATAAGTAAAGTGGTTATCTTGTTTGTTGTAGTCTAGAATCTTCTAATTGTAAATCTTGTATCTAGTATTTATTTGCCTAAGTTATTCTTTTGTAAGTAACATTGTAATCTATTTGTAACGAACAACCCCTTAACTTAGTTGACCCCAAGCCCAATCTTTAGGCACTAGTCTTAGTTGCCCTAGGAAAAGGTTTGCTTTACATGCTAACCCTTGCACCTTGCATTGTTGCCTTAGCATCTTAGGTTAGAATCCCCCAAGCCTTAAAAAATTAAAACTAACTCCTAGAACTTAACTCTAAAACTAATATAGAAACTAAGGACTACCCCCCTTGGCTTCCCTAGGAGTGAGCCTAGACGGAAAAGGTTCCAGTCAAAGTGACAACATGGGTTGTGAACCTAGGCATTGTGCCACCAAGGAAACACTAAGTGAGCCAGAATTAGCTCACATTTGCAAGTGTGTATTAGGACGACAACAGTTCCATTCTTCAATCTGTACAAACCAAAGAAAAACCTCTCAAAACATAGATTCTTAGCAACACCACAAAAGGTGTCAAAAAATGATGAGTTATTCACCTGCTAATTCCAAAAACAATATAATTCAGAACTGTAGTCATTTGATATATGTGCTATCTTATACCATAGGATATAAAAGCTAAAATAACAGCTCCAGATCAAAGAAAAAAAATGCATGGCTCAAGGCCCATTTACTAGCATTAGGACCCTTGGGTGAACTCTTTCATCCTTAGACTCTTCTTTTAGAGCTACATTGTATTCCATCAACATTCCTTTAAACAAAATTTCCACCAATGTTGATCTCTCTGAACACATGTTGGAAATAAATGTGTGTAAAACCCCTCTCCATTATCTTTAGCTGCTCCAAAATTGGAATTAAAGAAAGTTTTCAATCATGTACTCACATGTCATCCAATTTATTACCACTACATAATATCCAAATACATGTATGTGTGTCACTCGCTTTTCTACTGTCAATTTCAACAATAGTTTGAGAGCCATCAGATATGCATAGTTATTAGAACCTCTAGCTAGACCATCTTTGAATTAGAAATAATGAGAGTCCAATAGAAATAGTATTCCTTCTCCTCCACACACATATCTTTCTACCCTTGGCTTGGTCTATCAAAATAACCCCAGGCCCCTCATTTCAAAAATTTTGGGTGTTCCAATATTCTAACTTTTACTCTTTCATTTTGATGCTTTCATAGATGGTTTGATTTTTGGAAGTACATTGAAAGGTTGGGACCACCTTATACTGGATTATGGTTGCATTCCTAGCAAGCCATATTCCATAGGAGACCAAAAAAGGGAGTGCTCTACAATTTTCCAGTTTCTTTCTTTGCATCCAGGATGTTTGCACTCTTTTCGTCAATGTGTGAGCAAAAAGTGAGTGCTTACATGCCTAGTTGGGCTCTGCTAGTCATGACAGCTGTATGGTAAAAGGTTAGAAAGAAAACAACTAAGCTATTAACAAGAATTAAACTAAAACTAAATAAAACTATGAGCATAGAAATGAAAACAAAAAATAAATGCCAATGGACCAATATCACCAATGTATAAGCTGGTCTGATAGATGAAATCCAAAGATACACAATGGAGAAAGAGGACTTGGGTCCCTTCCCTCTCCAACGGAAGGCTCTTGAGGCCCTCAACTGATTTGCTCTCCTTACAAAGAAAATATGAAATGTGGATGAAATAACTCCAAGCTTGTTCACTCAAGAGAGGGGTGAATAGCTTATGAAATGTAGCTTACAATGTGTATTACCAAAGAAGGGGTCTCTAGCAATCTCAGTAGCATAACAGTATGAAGAATTCCTTGAAGAAATGGTGGTCATTCATGGCTTTTTATAGCCAAGCTTTGGGTTATTATGCAACCTCTTTTGCATGTGAAAAGGGGCTCTTTAGGGCACAATTAGGTCTTTGACCAGCCTCCCCACGCAGATTGAGCTCGGATTTGATGTCAAATCGACTTGGGAGCCAATCCATTAGTGGTTGGGAGGCCGACCAGCTTCATAAATGCACCGTTTGGCAGGTATGCGGGTTTTTCACTCCACAGCCACGCATATGCGCTCCAGATACGAAGACATTGCGCGCACGCGCGCGCGCTCAGTGGGTGCATAGCGCCTTTTAATTTTTTGGCCATTTTGTATAGTTTTGACCCTTTTGCTGTGCTGTAGAATTAATCCTTGTGCCATGAATGACTGTTTTTCTGTGCTGATGGTGCGGAGTTCTTGTCGCCCTGTGCGGACGAAATTTCAGTGATAACACAGGATTTCAAGCATTCACCTACAGTTGACCTTTTCCAGATCCCCTCACAGCCTATCAATACTTCCATTTCTTCCCAACCCACCCTAGCATGGACAATCAGTTGACATATGGTCAACTGTTTCATCTACCTTCTTGCACAGGGCACAACGATCGTGTCCATGTTTTTTCTTTCTTTTCAATACCTCCCATGTTAAATCCTTATTTCTTAGAGAAAGCTACATAAATACATTTGTTTTAAGAGGAGCTTTTATTTTCCACAGTATCTTGAATCATCATACTTCCTAGTTAACTTCCTTAAACATTACTTTGTATCCCAATTTTTATGTGTACCCCACCTGGTTGCATTCATAGTCCATAACAAAACATCATCCCTCTCCTTTATTCTAATATGGTTCTTTTTTAGTTAAACTACATAGCCCTTCGAGCCCTGTTATTCCTATGATGTTAACCTTAGTATATCACCAGATTAAACTACATATCCCTTCAAGTCTTGTTATTCCTGTGTTGTCAACCTTAATATATCACCAGATTTCCATCCCTGATGCCAAATTGAAGTACTTGCAAGATTAACACCTTAACAAAGTTTGTAATTCCTTGATTCTGAAATTTTTCTATCATCTCTCTTAGAATCCTATAAGCTTCCCCACTACCCACCCATGGGTCAGCCCCTATCTACTTTGCTTCCATTACCCACTTTCCAAGCCAACTAGG
Organism: Picea engelmannii; assembly: GCA_009831015.1. Classification (NCBI taxonomy): domain Eukaryota; kingdom Viridiplantae; phylum Streptophyta; class Pinopsida; order Pinales; family Pinaceae; genus Picea; species Picea engelmannii. Next base: position 752,727 of record ML776879.1, on the reverse strand, counting down.
TTCCCATGATGGGAAAGGACATAACCATTTCCTTCCAACTATAGACACATTGTGAATTGATTTATTTTCCTTTATAATTGAGCGTTCCATTGTTATAGATTCAATATACTTTTGAGTGATCACCTATGTCCATAAACTGTCCTTAGAGAGTAACCTCCATAAAATTTTACTTGCTAAAGAAAAATATGTTTTACAAACCCCACTCAGCTACCCCTTTTGTCTTTTCCAAGGACTGCCATTTAAATAATGGATGTTCTTATTTTCTCTCTTTACAGTCCACCAAAATTTAAAACATTTCTTTCTGACGAATTCCAAAACACCTTTCAAAATGAATGTCATTGTGTGCCAATATACTAGTATAGCCTCTAGTACTGTCTTAACTAAATTTAATCTTCCTTCCAACAAAAGCAACCTATTAACCACATCTTAGTTATATTTTCAATATTTTCCCACTTCCAATCCCTCTTCCTGGATTCATTAGGTTTCATATAGGAACCAAGGATTTTAAAGTCTTCTTGGAAGTTCACCTACTAAAAATAAAAGGCATGTAAAGCATTGTTGAATATATCGTCGTTATATCAGATATGCTAGATATGTCACCGACATTTTCCCCTGGCCGAAACTTTCCCCCGAAAATTTTGTGACACATCTGAAACTTTAAAAGTGTCATGACACATTCATTAACTCATGACATATTCCCAATATGTCACGGGTCGATAGAATATGTCATCCTACTGAGGCTTTGTGAGGGTAAAGTGCGTGCGAGTGGGGTTTTAGAGGTCGCAGGTGCCTTTTTTTTCTTATTATTTCATTTGTGAAGTGTGAGAGAGCTAGAGAGGTGTGAGGAAAGCTATTGTGCATCTATCCAAGGAGGAGAAAGCCAAGGATATTGCTTCCATTAGTGCTAGCGGAGAGATCAATATTTCCAGGTATGATCAAAAACATTTTTCTTTTATTTGTTTGAAGTTTGAACTTTGTTTTTTTAATTTTTAGAGTTAGTCTAGGGTTTTCCATGTTCCTCTTCTTGTTGTTTTTTAATGGAATATTCAATCATTCTAATTCATCTATCTTTACATTGGATCCAAAGGCATTGGATCCAATGTGGGTGTATGGTCAGCCAGTGCAAATTCCCAATAGACAAGTATTGACATGCAATATTTGCAGAAAAGGTATTTTTACAGGAATTAGCTGCTTGAAATACCACCTTGCCAAAATCCCTGGGTTGGATGTGGATCCTTTTCCAAACAGTACCATGGAAATTATGCGTATTTCAAACCAATCACTCATTGATATGGATAATAAGAGGGATGCAACTGAGGCTCGCAAAAAATAACTTTCACGTTCCACTGGAACAAGTGCCTCTGAGGGGGGACCAGTACCACAATCCCACTCCTCAGCCACAAGGCCCTCAACATCTACAATCCCCTCAACTTCTATAGCCCCCTCATCAACCTCATCTTACTTTGTGATGAGTTCAACACCTTGGGGGAAACCTTCTATTCGGTCATTGATTAAAAGAAAATAGATAGAGGAGGTCAACAAGCTTGTGGCCAAATGTTTTCTTTGGAGGGATATACCTTTTAACATTGCCAATAACCCCTTCTACCATCCCATGTTTGAAGCTGCTGCAATTGTTGGCCCGGGGTATAGGGTCCCTTCCTATCAGGATTTGAGAGGGAGTCTCCTTCAAGGGGAAAAGGTTGACTGCACAGAAAGATTAGCTCAGCTTAGGAAAACATGGAAGACCACCGGATGCACCGTGATTTCAGATGGGTGGACTGATGGGAAGGGCACATAAATTCTAATACATTGTTACGTCATCTAGATACACTACCACACATTTATTGATTAGTCCCCAGAAATCCACACTCATGGCCCTTTGGAAGGTCGCTCCTGTATTAATTAACCCGAAAGGCATACATTTATAAGTCAAGGTTCCCCATTTAGTTTGGAAGGTGGTTTTTAAATGATCTTCCTCTGAAACCAAGACTTGGTTGTAGCCTGAGAACCCATCTAGTAGAGATAATATCTCCCAGATAGACACAGTCTGTAGGAGTTGTTCCATCGGTAAGACTGGGTAATTGTATTTTTTTAAGCTCTGTTGAGGTTCCTAAAATCTATGCATAGGCAGATTTCTCCTGAATTTTTTCTCACCGGAACAAGATCACTACATAGGAGGAATGGCTAACCTAGAAAATGATCTTGGCATCTAAAATATTCTTTAATTCCTAATACATGAGAGGTTCCAGGGATGGGTGATACTTTCTGAGCTTCTGTTGGAAAGGTTTAACTTCAGATTTTAATGGGATGGTGTGTTGAATGATGTGGGTATCATATGTTTTCAAATCCCTATAGGACCACACGAAGACATCCTGGTATTGTTTGAATAATTCAAGGTAAGATTTCCTCTCTTCCTTAGATATAGTCTTGTCAAGATTTGCATTATTTGGGTTTTTTGGGATTCCAAGATTTATAGTTTCATGCAAGGGACAAGAGCTACCAGTATTTGCATTCTTAGTTCCCTTAAATCGCTCTTTCATATCAAACAGATTTTCTAGATTAGCTATCCATTTTGGGATTGTGTGAGCCTTTGATTTATCCATAGGTTGTCCTGTCTGGGGATCAGTTTATGTTGATTTCTCTTGGAATTCTTCATCGTCAATAGAGAGATCTTTGAAATTGTCTTGGTTGGTTAAGAAGTTTATGATATATTCACCTCCTTCAAATAATTTTCAATTGGAAATGTTATTGGGTACCGACAGTTTGTAGAGAAACTCCACAATGAATCGAGAGGCTTCATAATCCTATAAAGGTGACAACCTGGAAGCGGTTGTGACCAAGGGGTCAGTAAGAACATTTTTTTCTCTGGGGATTGCTGTGATATCAATAGCTTCAAAGTGCTCTATTAACCTATGCACCTCCTGCTGATAGTTCTTCAGGTGAGGAGAATTGCAATGTATAGTATTCCTTACTTGTCTAACAATAATTTCAGAGTCTCCAAAAACTTTCAATTCTTTGACATTCAAATCTATGGCTTTCTTTAATCCTTGTACCAAAGCTTCATATTTGGTAGTGTTATTGGTACACTCGAAATCTAGCCTACATGACATGAAATGACGTTTACCTTTAGGGTCGATGAGGATGCACCATGCTCTTGACCCTTCTTGCGATTTGGATCCATCGAAATAGAGGGTCCAAATTTGTGAGCAAGAATCATTATTTTCATTTCCCCTATTAGTTTCTTGCTCCCTGACCTCTTGTTTCGAAAGCTCTATTGCAGGGTTTTGACAGAAGAGGGTGTCTCCTGTCGGTATCGGTGATTTATCTTGAAAAATCAATTTAGAGTTTTGGGTAAGAGAAACATCGGATAAGAGAAGAGTGAAGTTTCCGAAGTAGGAGTTGCAGGAATAATTTCCCAGTATGGGGAAATCTGTGGATGAGGGCTCATTAGGGGTCTCTAGATCAGTGACCATATGTTTCAGATATCTCTCCCTATCGGTTCTGATCATGTTCTTGTATCCCTTCAGTGGTAGCCAAAGGTGTGCCCGGTCTATACTGAAGTACATGTTTAGATTTTCAGACCAATCTCGACTCAGTAATAGCCCATATGCCTCTGGGATATCTACTATGATGATATCAATCACTTGCATGAAAGTGGGGTGTGTCGATATTCTGATCATCACATCTCTGAGTTCTCCTATGACCTTGACCTAGGTCCTATCTAGTTGTATGACATGCTTATCACTTTTGAGAGGTATGGCATTTAATTTTTTGCAAATAGACAAGGGCATAACGTTGGAGGACGCTCAAGAATATACCAAATAGTTATGAAGGTTTCTATTGAAGATTTTGAATGTTAAGAGGAACCGATGGGAAAAAAGGCTTTTCCTTTCTATCTCTCAAACAGGTGCTCATGGTTGGTTTGCCCACTGGATCTATGGGAGACAGATTTCTTTCTGGACCATTACTCGTCATCGTTTTTTCTACTGAATTCAAAGCTTGTAACATAAACTTCTTCTGCTGAGGAATCCTGCATATGTCCATAACTGATATATTGGCCTTTAGCTTCTTCAAATCTTCGACTACGTTGTAATCTATTTTGGGTGATTCCTAGGTATGAATGTGTATAGGATTTTTACCGAGAGTGAAATATGCCTTTGGGTGATTGGGAGTTATCTTACTTTTCGAGGCTTGGTTGGTGTCGGTATCTTTCGAGATAGGTGGACCCTTACTGCATGTCTGTATCACCAAAAATTCCATGGGTTTTCCCTGAGATTTGAATAGGTCATCGAAAGGAATGATCAGGTCGGGATCCCAGATCAGCATGGCTATATCTCATTGTGGGTCAATCTCTTCCTGGTCAACAATATTCATGACCGAGTTGTTTGGTTGTTTGGTCAAGGAGACTTCATCTAGAAACCGATTGGCCATCAAATTCATGGCATGTACCCATTGAGGGCAGTCTCTTTCAGAGTGGTTTTCTTGATGATAAGTACAGAAAGAATCATACACAACTTTTCCTAGATCAATGTTTAAGTTGGCTAGGGGATGTTCAATTGATTTGAAGCGTGGGTTTCTTTTAAAGAAAGGCTTGTAGGGACTTTGGCCTTGGTTTCCCTCTCCTGCACTTCTCTTCATGTCTATGATCTCATTTGATAACTTGTTAACCACACATTGTAGATATTCTATATCTCCATTACCTTTGTCGGGAGCCTGTTCATCCGGTTTTCCTGGAGGTCTAGTCAAAAGGAGTCCTCTCCTCGGAAGGTGTTGGGTTTATTTCTTTACTAGAGAGGAATGGCCTTATTTAAATCCTTTCATCTGGAATTCTATTGTCTTTTCCTCTTCAAAATGTTCCACCAGGGTTTGCTTAGTGGATCTTTTTACAAACATAGAAATAGAAGCTGGGAGCGCGTTAACATAAACCTCGATTTGTAACTCTTGAGTTGGTTTTTCCATGGGATGGAATTTGTTTAAGATGGTTGTGAATCTTTGATTGAAATATTTGACCCTCTCTTTCAGACTCATGGTGGTTGTGAACAACTCAGGCATCAAAGATCATGTAGTAGTTTCCTCTGCAAATTTATCTAGAAAATCTTTCTGGAACTTGGTCTAGCTAGTTATAGTTCCTACTGGCAGATTAAAATATGATGTGGAAGCTGAATTTTCAAATGTGTAGGGGAAAATTTTGTAGACCACGTCTTCATGTTGAACATTCATGAGTCTAATCATGAGTATGAACTTCTTGATGTGATCTTTAGGTAAACCTAAAGTCTCGGGGCCATCCTTGGGGAGAAGCTTCTCTAGGTGACCTGGACGATTATGTACTCATCCAGGGACGGCCACAACGTCTCCGGCCAACCAAGGTTGGTTTTTCTAAAGTGGGATTTCCCTTTCTTCCTCATGGTTATTATCACCTTCCATATCTTTGGAATCCGAGTCAAACTCTTCTTATTCTGAAAAATCGTTTGGCTCGGAGATGTCATCGCCTAGCGTTTTAGGTATGATATCAAGAGGTTCTTGGATTTTGGTAGTCATGAAATCTATTAATTCTTCTATGGAGTGTATGAAAACTTCATCGGGAGTGCTAACCATTGGTTTTCTTCTTTTTTTTCTTCGAGGGAGGATGGGTGCTAAGGACAATGCATCGATCTGTCGGGCGTATGCTCTAGTGATTCTCCTGAATTGATTCACTTCCTCGTGAGGAAGGGCATAAGGTATTTCAAGGTGAAAAGGTTCTTCCTCGGGCTGGGGTGATTTACCCACTTTGGAGTACTCAGAGTGTGTGTGTTGTTTGTTGAATGACTAGCCATGCATGTGGGTTGTTACGAATCTATAGGCTGTTCAAAATTCTATATAAAATATATACTCAGCCATTCATTCTCATGCCCTCCTTCCAGTGCCAATTATGTTGATGGGTCTTAAATCCCTTGACTCAACATTAGGAACCAAACCTGCCACTGAGGCCCAATTAGACTCTGCAATGTTTGAATATGGAATGGTTCTCCAAATCTTGCGATCCATCCAATTTATCGGTGGGCTTTGTGTCTTCTTGTGAAGGCTCTTCCTTCAGTTAAGACTATTCTCTTTTGTATTTTCTCCTGGGTGGGAATGGTATGAGAAATGAAAGCCAATATAAACCAACTTGAAAACAAACCAGATTAAGTTTTAACTACTGGGGAAGGGGTCGAGCTTGGGATAACCCGCTACTCAAACATGCAGACAATGATTCTATACCACAGGCCTAGTACTAATACCTTAACCATGTGAGCATGCAACTATTGTCTAAGAAAATAATTATCATAAAGAAATCACATATGTAATAAGAAAATGGCAAGAAAAATAATTCATCTACCATAAACCTTCATCACATAATAACAAAACAATTTATCTTCATCATTAAAGCAAAGAACACTAAGACATTGCACCAGATAACTTGACAACAAAATTAATTTCTCTTACTCATTACTGCATCATTCATGAAATAGGATAGGAAGTAGTTCTTCTCCAAGTCCAATCACATGCATCTATGAAAATAGTTTGTCTTTGGTCCAGAAGTACTTCTCAATTCTTAGCAGCTTCAAAATAATTCTTAAAAACCAAAAAGAAAGAGTTCTTAGAACAACCATTGACCTTTGACTAATTAGTCGAGGTATTTATTTATAATATAAAGTTTAACTTAAATTAATGGCTAAGTGCAGTTTAAGAAAAGAAAAAATCGCCATGTGGTGTTATCTTCTAACAATTTCTTTAAAAGTCAACCCGAGATATTTCTTGGAAAGGGTGACTTTTCTTGTATTCAGTCCATCTAATAAATAGTTCTTCATAAGTTTGGGCCCATGGAAACCTGTGTTGTTCCATTGGGGTTGCATATATTCCTCTGATGTCTACTGCATGCACCCAATACTTCATGGGACTGGAGTTCAACTGTTGTAGCATGGTTTGGGCCCTAATCAAAGGTTTTGTGAATCATTGCACTTGCCCTGGCTTCGCATTGGTCATTTTGCGAGCTCTTTGGTCCACATCGAGTCTTGTTTGGCATGCAACTTGACTATGTCGCTTAAACCGACAAATTTGTCGGGGTACCGAACTTGGGGAGCCCAATATCCTTCATTACTTTATTAATTTTATCCCAATGATTCTTTCATTTGGTCCATTGCTCTTGGATTTCTTAGTGTGGGTCCCGAGACATATTATCCCAGTACTCAGTTGATCGCTTCATGCGATTAAGACTACTTTTTCCCACCATACAAATTCCATGTTCTTCCTTCTCTCGGACTTACTGGACTGCCTCAATGTACTCAAGTCTTTCTACCACTTGTTGCGCCTTTTCATACCATCGCTCCATATCCTTTCATGTCGTGAATTCGATGAGATTGTCCTCCTGGAACTCAACAACATTTGTGGTTAATAGGTGTCTTTCCTTCTTGAACTTGTTGTAAACTCCTCCAAATTAACCTTTCAGATACACAACGGTTTGTGTGGAGCCTTTATAGTATTTGGCTAGGTGTCACAAATGTTCGAGCTCCTTTGGAGTGGTGGCTAGTTCCTTTTCATCTCTCCTAGCTCTATCCAAGGTGGCATCCGAGAGGGCTTTTCTCACACTGATCAGTTCATTCGTCCAGGCGTCTACTATGTTGATTAAGTTCTCCTCTATAGTAACCAAGATGGAGTAATCCAACATGATCCTTCTTTTCTTTACAGTCCTCTGAATGATGGCCTTTCTCTTTTGATCATAGGAGATTGCATAGATATCTGATACCTCATATACTAGCTCTAGTATCTGTTGATCACCCCATGTGAGCATGTTCCCCAGGCTACCGGTGGTGTATATTTGTTCAAGATTGGGCTCTTGAACTTCCTCATTGTGCCTTGCGTGTGTATATTTTTCTTGTTGTTCATCAGGGATTTGAGTAATTGGTAGAATAGAGATGTCGAGTATAGGCTCATGACTTACTTTATCATTGGTCATCGAACCATTGATTCCATTTCATGGGGATTCTTTATTTGATTCCTTCGATTCAGGTTTGTCGTCTATATCTGCTTTAGCTTATGATACATTGGGCCCATTTGTGTTGAGGCCACTTTCGGCTTTTGTTTCCTCTTACAAGACCTCCTTGTATTGAACTTCAGGCTCAGGATAAGAAGTCTTCTCTGAACCCTTTTTCTCTTGGACACGCACAGGGGTGTCATGAGATGGTTCTGGGCTCTCGTTGTCACTATATATATGTATAAGCTTGCTCAGGGGATTAGGATCTTGTGTTTCTATTAACACCTGACCTGCCCCTGGTTGAATTTTCCCACCCACCAGGGGAATGACCTGCGATGCTGTGGATTCAGGGTTGCTTGACCTGTTGGTGTTACCAAGATCTATAGAACCAAGGCTGCTTAGCTCCGACAGACCATCTTCTCAGATAGCAGTTGGAAGCACAGGTGTTATGATGAGGTATGAATCATCCTTCATCCACTTCATTAGCAGCTGGCTTTGCTACCACAAAATTTCACCCATCCCCTATGCAACTTGAATTTCAGGGGAATCCCTGGTTTGTACTGGGGATTCCGGATAATCCCTTGCTGCTTCGATGTATTCTTGGGGATTACCCATTGATTTTCCCAGTTTAGAAGATACTATTCCTTCCTAGGTCCTGAGAATATCTTGAGCTATCTACTCCAAGGACATCACTTTCTCTTCCCAACTCATGGCCTTGAACTTGGTTGTTTGAGGGTTAGCTATCCTTGCTGCCACCTCATTCCAATCTCGAGAATTTTTGGTGAAAACTTCATCTTCAAATCGGTCATGGGCATAAGGCCAACATGTTGATACCTGTTATGCATGTTGTAGGACCAGGCCCTTGGGATCGTGTTTGCGAAAACAACCAATTTTGAACCGAAATTCCAATTTTCTTAGCATGCATAGTTTCTTTGACCATGTAGAAGCCAATATGAAACTCGTAGGGTATGAAGGCTCGCTTATTATCTTTTACTAAAGTGGCATTATATCCTTGCAGAATGGTATGATAGAAAATTTCTCCTAACACTAGTCGATCAAGAACATATATGGGTAACAAATGGGGTGCCCCTATGGCACCGAAAACCCTGATGTAGGTCTCGCGTTCATCTAAATACCAGTGACCTACTTTCAATATAACCTTTTTTGCTTCATCTAACATCCTTGGGCACTCTTTCTTGAACAACAAAGAATAAATGTGTGCAATAAACTGGTCACAGATAAGAGAATAGGATTTTATGTACCTGTTTTCTGATAATATGCTGAAGTATACATGAAATGGGAGTTCGGAGGAGTGCCAGTTTAAGTTCATTCTAGAAAAAAAATTGCTGGCCCGGATGACGTCTAGCAGATACGGGGCCATTTAGAAGGAGAGGGTTTCTCCCTCTTTTGGTGTTTGGGCTTGTCATATACAGGTACTCAGCTATTTGGAGATGATGGTACCCCAATTGAAGCTTGTGCCTGAAATGGAAATCGTATAAGCTAGAGGTATCCAAGCCTCTAAAACAGGAACAATCTTTCTCCCCATGCAACCTGCAAAGAAGAGCCATCCGGTATATGTATGGTTCCCTTAGATTGTCCGTCGGATACCAGATGGTAGTCCAGTTTGTGAATTTTTTGTCTTCCCTCAACCATGAGGCCATGATTTTGTTGGTGTCATGTGCTACATAGAAACTTACAATGAAATCAGTTTTCAAATTTTCTTCTGGCTCCCTGAGCTTGTAGTAACTCTAGACCTTTGAAGGCAAGAAAACCCCGATGCATTCACTGTTATCGTCATTAATCAAACATTTGTGTGAATCAATGTGGTCAATGAGACACTTTAGGATCTCAATGCAAGGAAACACTGGAGTTCGTCTTGCCACCATGTGCAGATAATCCCTACGGATATTTGGGAGGACATCATCATCGAGCTTCCCTGTATTAGGATCGTTGTGCAAGGTATACTCGAGGGGTTCCTCCTTCTTGATTTTCTTAAAAAATTCTTCCCAATGAGGAAATGTTGTTTTGGCTCCAATGTTTTCCTCTGTGTCTTTGAAGGCCGGGGGCTAGAAAAAGGCCTTCTTTGTGGATGTCTTAATGATGGGCACTGGCTTGGGGGAAAATTCTAATTGTCTTACAACTATTGGGGAGGATCCCTCTCCTGCTTCTGTTTCTTGCAGCATTGGCGCTCTTGGGGATTTCCTGGTGGAGGGTTTCTTTATAGGCATTGTTCCTACAAATTAAACAACCCTTTAAACAGGTGTACAAAGAAGCGTTGGGTGGGAACACATAAAAAATTAAACGTAAAACACCACAAGAGGATACATACCTATAATTCTTGCTAAGATAACTAACTAATACTCACTGAACCTTGGATGCCTTCTTGGATTGTTAGCCTCACTCTTCTGTGTGTTCTGAACTCCTTTCCACGCAGAATAGGATCACACACAATGACTCGAAAGGAAATGACTGGAGAGATTCTATCTGTCATATCAATCAGTTAATGCGAGTAATGAATGCAATTCAAAATAAACTACTGTCAGATCTCTGTGAGTAAATTCTAACTGGTTGATGATGGAGGCACGGAGGAAGATGCATTGTATCGACAGGCTTAAATAGTCTCTTTTTATTCGTGCATGAATTTGCAAATAATGCACGATCCACAAATTAACTAACATTTTAAGTGTGTCGTACCTAACAAATCTAAGGGTTAAAATGTCTCATCATGTCGTGTCTCTCTGACATGCAGTTCAGGGATCATCTATTACCTTTTCACATGCTTCTACTGGTATCCTTCTGATAAAACTTTCGACGTTGATGATATCGAGGATCGGTGATCAGGGAAAGTTCAAGTGCACAGTTTTTGAGCAGGTTATTGTCTTCGTAACCTTCCGTCATCGAACATTTTTTGGGAGTTGATGGTTGGCGATACCACTTTTCCCCTTGCACAATGCTTACTTTTCGTTTTCTTGATGAAGCCGAATGGGTTGGTCTTTGGCGTTATTCCTGACAAAAATTATTTGTAAAATGAGAGATGTTCATCCACCGACGTCGATGAAGATCGGCGTGTGGCTATTTTGAACTTCTCAAGTGATTTTTTTGTCACCTTTAACCTTTACCAATGTCGATCTACCTAAGCATGTTGGGCAAATATTTAGACTATCGGTTCCTTAAGTAGCTGGTAAGTCCCATTTAAAGTTAAGATGATTCTTTGTTGTGCATTTGAGCAGACTTTAAACAATTTTAACATGAAACATAAAAGATAAGCACATGCATCAGTTTCATACTAAAGTGAAAATAGACAGTGCAAAGGATCAAGTGGTACCCAAAAAGTAGAAATGGACATAGACTTTTTAGGGTGTGTTGAGTGCTCAACACAGTGGTCTGAAGTATCTTTTTGAACAACCAAATTTAAATGCTAGGAAGACAAGATGGTTGGAATTTTTAAGTGAATACAACTTTGAAATAAAGCATATCAAAGGAAAAGAAAATAAATTTTTCGATGCACTTAGTATAAGAGTACATCTCATGCATGATACAATTGTCAGTATGCATCACTCAAACTTGAAGAGAGGAATTTTAGATGTTGTTATAGATCAGCATTACCTACAGGTAAAGGAAAGATTACAACAAGAATATGTACAACATACAATGAAAGAGTATGAGAAGAAGGAAGATGGATTACTTATGCATAAAAATAGACTTTATGTTACTAGTTCTAGAGAACTCGGGAATTTGGTATTAAAAGAAATGCATAATGTTCCATATGTTGGACATCTTGGTTACCAGAAAATAGTTGTAGAAGTGAGAAGCCAATTATTTTGGCTAGGAATTAAAAATTATGTTGTTTATTACATCACCAGATGTATGGAATGTCAGAGAGTGAAGGATGAGCATAGGAACCCAATAGGTTTTCTACCACCCTTACCAATTCTAGAGAAGAAATGGGAAGTGGTAACCATTGAATTTATACAAAAATTACCAAGGACAATGAGACAACATGATTCGATCATGGTAGTGGTTAATAAATTGACAAAGTCTGCTCATTTTGTTTATGTAAAAAAAACTCATACAGTAGCTAATATTGCATAAATTTACATGAAAGAGATTGCTAGGTTGCACGAGATACCTAGGACAATTATCTCGAACAAAGACATAAAGTTTACTTCGAATTTCTGGAGGTGAGTATTTAAAGGATTTTCTACAAACATGAACTTTAGCACAAAATACCATCCACAGTCAGATGGGAAGACTGAGAGAGTCAACTGAGTAACTGAAGACATGTTGAGAATGTATGTGATGGATAAGCCATTTAAGTGGGAATATTACTTACACTTGGTTGAGTTTTCCTATAATAATGGGTATCAAACTTCATTGCAAATGAGCCCATTTAAAGCTTTGTATGGTAGGAAATGAAATACTCCAATGAGCTGGGAAAACCTAGTAGACAGAGTGGTACTTGGGCCAGAATTGCTCAAGGATATGGAAGACCAGATGGTTAAGATTAAGTAGACTTTAAAGGAAACTCAAGATAGACAAAAAATTTATGCAGATAAGAATAGGACAGCTAGAGAATTTAAATTGGGGGAGAACGTGCTTTTAAAGGTGAAGCCCAAGAAGAGCTCTTTGAATTTGGGTAGTTGTACAAAGCTAGCAGCCAGATTCTATGGTCCATTTGAGATATTGGATAGAATAGGGGCAGTTGCATACATGCTTGCATTTTCTGCTTCCATGAATGTGCATAATGTATTTCATGTTTCTTTGCTAAAAAACTATATGTACATGATCCTAACCATGTTATTGATTGGCATCTGATTCAGGTAGAGATAGAGGGAGACTTTCAGGTCCATGCAACACGAATATTGGACATAAAGTCAAAATTCTTTGGAATCGAGTTATAGAGATGGTAAAAGTCCAGTGGACCTGCTATGGTGCTGACAAAGCCACTAGGGAGCATGAATATTCCATGCAGGTGGAGTACCCACAACGTTTTGAATAAAGTTTGAGATTTTGATCTTTGTTTTGTATAAGCACTAAGGATAGTTCCAAAATAAGGGGGAGGGGATGTAACACCCCGGGCTTTGAGCCTCATATTAAATATTGTATTTTGTTAAGTTATGAAAGGCCAGAGTGCCTAAAAACTTTTTATGAGGCCAGTGTGCCTAGGACAAGTAATGTTCTGATCACTATTAATATAAAACACATCAATGGATACTAGATGGACAAGGAAAAGAGTTATAGGGGGATATGATTCCAAAAGAGAGGGGGATTGAGGAGCTAGGTACTTATTTTTATATTTTAATTACCCATTATTGTTTTAATGGAGAATAAAAATTACATGATCTTCTTGGTGGGGGAGGCCAAGTGGTTCCTTAATTTCAAGAATTACACAAACCTACATGAGCTTCTTGGGGGGGGGGAGGCCAAGTGGTTCCTTAATTTCAAGAATTACATAAACCCATCCTGGTTTTGTTTGGCGGGGTTCTTTCTCTTGTTCTCATTCTGGTTCTTCTGCTAGTTGTTTTTCTCCTCCCATTCACTCACTCGTACATTATTCAAGACACCGCCTTACCATTTCATTCAGGAATTTCTTTCACTCTCAGTTTTGGTTCATTCCACCACCCCCTCCTCTTTTCCTCATTTGTGTCTTGGCTTGGGAACGAAAAGTGAATTGTTGAAGGGAAACTAGGGTATTGTTGGTTGTAGAGATTGCTGGTGTATTCCAGCCATGAATCAATACCTTCATGTCTTTTATGCTTTTGTTTATGCTCAATATTTTACACAACTGTGAGTCTTAAGAGTCCCAGCATGGAGATTCTATACCAGCTGCACTGGAGCCCTGGAAGGATATGGACATCCCGAGGGACTGCATGGCAAGGAAGGGGGTCCATTCTCTTGGGTTGTGCAGGATGGGTAGAAGAGATCTAGCATACTTGGATTGTTGTGGATGTTGGGAATCCTGTGATATCTTGAGTGTTGACTGGTTTGGGAATCCGAGTGACACTCTGAAACTGTCCATGTGGATTCATAGCCCTGGATCGAGGGTGACATTGTTGTTGAGACTTGGAACACCAATGTCTATGGTTGGGTGGAACATCCTTGGTCTGCACCTAGTTGGTGTCTTGTTTTAGAAAAGATAAGTGCTCTATGTTACGATTATTTATCTATGTATCTTTATTTTTGTTGTGTATTTAATTATCTATGAATTTTGCATCTATAATATCCATGCTTGTTGGTTATTGTTGTGCATGTTGTATGGTTCATTTCTTTTATGTTTAGCATGAATCCTAATAATTGCATGTGAATATTTCATGCATCCTTGTTAATTAAAGTCATATCAGGGGTCGAATTAGTCCAAAAGGGGACTTGTAGTTAGCATGGCTGACCTGTGGGTGGTTGGGTAAGTTACAGTTACAAATATGTCATTTTAAATGTCATCCTAGAAAACATAGGTTCTTTTTTTTGGGAGTTGTTTCAATTGTTTTTGTAAATGAGATTATTGAGTATATAGTTCGTTTTATCATTATTTGTTTTTGTTAAAAATAACATATAATCCATAATGTTCTAAAAATTTATTAATTTCTGTCTTTTGTAGCACATGATATCAAGTTTGATCTTGCAAGTAAGAGGGTATCTTTCAAGAATTATCACTTTGGATCTATATTTTTTTGCAATTCTATTGGTTTGGGAATCTGAGTAACACTCTAGAATCGTCCTTGTGGATTCATAGCCCTGGCTCGAGGGTGACATTATTGTTGAAAAATTGGAACAACATTGTCTATGGTTGGGTGGAACATCCTTGGTCTGCACCCAGTTGTGTTTTAGAAAAGATAAGTGCTCTATGTTATGGTTATTTACCTATGTATCTTGATTTCCATTATGTATTTAATTATCTATGAATTTTGTATCTATAATATGCATGCTTGATGGTTATTGTTGTGCATGTCGTATGGTTCATTTCTTTTATGTTTAGCGTGAATTTTGATAATTTCATGTGAATATTTCATGCATCCTTGTTAATTAAAGTCAGATCAAGGGTCGAATTAGTCCAGAAAGGGACTTGTATTTAGTGTTCCCAACTTGTGGGCAGCTGGGTATGTTACTGTTACAAATATGTCATTTTAAATGTCATCCTAGAAAACACAGGTTCTTTGTTTCAGGAGTTGTTTGAGTTTTTTTTGTAAATGAGATTATTGAGTATATAGTTAATTTTATCATTATTTGTTTTTGTTAAAAATAACATATAATCCATAATGTTATAAAAACAAATTAATTTCTATCTTTTGTAGCACATGCTATCAAGTTTGATCCTGCAAGTAAGAGGGTATATTTCAAGAAGTATCACTTTCAATCCATATTGTTTTGTAGGTCTATAGTCCACAAACTTTCCTACAAGTCTATGGCTACAACAATGGAGAAAGAGAATCCACTTACTGAAATTCCCCAACCTATGGTTACTATCATGGGGAGGTATGAAGGAATGAAGTTTAACTCAAGAGAAGCCATTGAAATATTTGGAAATGTCATTGATGTAGCTTATTTTCTTGTACTTGTTCCAAAGCTTGATGTTGCAATTGAGAGTATAATGGAGACATATTTTGTCATGGACTAGATGATCAATGATCATCATGTAATGGTGGATATTCATCTGGAAACTCAAATGTATTGTGATAGTACTTGTCTTTTAATATATATATATAATTTATGTGGTGCAAATATATATGTGTGTACTTGATCTTATTTATAGTACTGTTAATTAATGTAGCAAGTTTACAAGATGTTTATATAAATTCAATTTCTTTCCACTGATTCAATTGCATATATGAAATCTTTGTTTATTGTTTAAGTATACAATTTTATATATAATGTGTTTCATTGATATTAGATTATCATCAACATTGTATGACATTTTTAAAAATTATTCACATCATATTAATTTATATTGAATAATAATGAGTAAAGAAAATAAAATGAATATAAAACTACAAAATTAGGACTAAATATAACCAGAAATACTACTATTATTATAGTCACATTATAACTGACTAGGATTATACTATTTTCATAGTGTTTTATAACGTGACTAAATATATGAGTAAAAATGCTAAAAAAAATAATGACTAAATAAACTAATAAATATGCTACAAGATGACAATAATTAATGACTAATTAAACTAGTAAATGTACTATAGAATGGTGACAATTAATGACCAAACAAACAAGTAAATGTACTACAAAATGGTTTCAAACAATGACAAACGAGTAAATGTACTACAACATAGTGACAATCGATGACCAAATAAATAGGTAAATGTACTACAAAATGATGGAAATTAATGACCAAATAAATGAGTAAATATATTACAAGATGATGAATCAAGTCAACCAATTAACAACTAACTGAAATACAACTAAAAGTTTATCGAATGAAAAGAGATTGCTAATTTTTTGCTAATAGTCGCCAACTCAAAAATAGTTATATATATCCGATTTTTAGTTTGTTTTTAGTAACAAATTACTCATTTTGTACTAATGATGGTTTTAGAAAAAATAGCATCATGTTGTTATGGTGAGAGGTGATTTTTGAGCATATATTAGGTGATCGAAGCATTTGATTCTGTCTAAACTATTCTATCAAATGGTTAGGAAATATTTAGACACTAACATGAATCTATGCAACTTTGATAAAGGACCCTAGTTCATCCTTCCGATAGAGATACCAAGAGGCTAATGGTTAAATGAAGACATAAGCTACAAATTTTTTATAGAGAATTTCCCTAGGCATGTGAATGGTATGAAGTCATCTTCTACCACTACCATTGTGGACAACTAGAAGACAATTGTCCCAATTTCAAGAAAAATATTAGCACTCACATAGTCAAATATTATAGCATCGGTCTTCGAGACACCTAAGTACGCACACCCATACAATTTACTCTACAATGTCACCTACATTGCAATAAAACAACACAAAGTATGATAAATTGAGAAATGGCTAATGCATGATGAACAAAGTTATGCAGAGAAGAAAAAAATATAAATGAAAGGGCATAAGTCTATACATCCTCATTACACTAGGAAAATAGTTAAAAATAATGCAAGTCCATGCTTCAATCTTGCTCATGACCTCCATAGACTCCAAAAATTAGTTGTGATTAATCCAAATATTAGTAATATACTCCATTGTAACCAAAATCATTTAAGGTTCCTAAAACTACCTCTCTCCACTTCCTTCATTGTAATGACCCAATAAACCCCGTCAATTTAACTTCCCAAATTCCCTCTTCTCTTCCTAGAAGAAGAAAAATTCCTAACACACCTCTCCTCTCATGTTGAATATATTGTATGACTGGGAAACCTATAGTGCTCCTTATCCACTTCTTCCACAACTTCTTGTTTTAATGGGACTCAATTACCATGACGAGTAATGATGACAAAACATCCTCCCCCACCAAGGTCAATGAGTAAAACCCCCCAACTTTTGTTCCTCCACCAATCAATCTTGTGGATTCTTGATTGAGATCGCATACCCTATCAATTTCAATCCAATAATACCAATTTCAATCCAGTAATACCTCTTGCATGACCCTCCCACAAACAATTAGGAGACTACCCAAGAAACCATCATGTACAAAAGTAGGGACTAAACTACTCTTGTAGCAAAAGGACCCTAATTTTGATGACAAACACATCAGCAAAGACTTTTAATAACTCAACATACTCGGCTCTCTGCTCCCTTGACAGGTTGCTTGACAACTTTATGAACTTAGGATCCTCCTCTGTGCCAATATTGCATTCATTTACATCAGCATCCTTATTTGAAACCTTACCCTTCACTTCCACATCATTGCCATCGAACAATCTTTCTAAAGGAACTAGTCCCTTTGGAATGTGACTGCTAGGCAATTGAACAATATGGTGATTAGAAATTTTATTTAAAAATACCTTAGGGTGAAGATCACCTTCGAGATTAGGATCCTGATCAATGTGCATTGCAGAGAACTCATTAATAGACTCAAGGGACTTTCTGATTTCAAGATCATCCTCGAACACCTTCCAATGCATGATATTTTCTGGTACATATGGCCTATATCTTATCTCAAAATCATATTTGATCTTAGGTCACAGAGGGATCCTAAATTGGCTAGCAGAGACAACTAAGGAATCGGCCAAAGTATTTTCTTCTCTTGGAATAAAAGAAATGTTGAAAGCTGAGAAGAAATTATCAATTAGGTCCCACACCTAATTTTTGTAATTTCTGAGTCAAGGATTTTTATCCTGATAAGCATTTCTAACCTTCTGGATTGTGAATTCAACATCTCCGAACACGGATATCTCTTCAATTCCCATTTCTTTTGCAGCCCGTAAAACTAAAACAAGAGCTTCATATTCTGCCACATTATTGGTGGTTTCAAACTCTAGCTTATATGATAGGGATATGGTTTCCTGACAAGGTGATACAAAAACCACTCCTGCACCAACACCTTCACTAGAAGAGGCTCCATCGAAGAACATCTTCCACATAGAGGTAGTTGGAGGAGGTATTTCATGATCAGACAAGGGTTTCTTTCTGATTTCAAGAGGGGCTTTAGGAGAATCCATGAGATGCAACAAACTAGACCCCAACTCTATGTCAAGAGAAAAGACATGATGATTAGTGGGATCTACTTCGTCACTAACAATGTAGGCCAGCTGAGCTTCTCTATACAATCTTCTGTGTTCTCCTCCAAAGAATGGAATAGTGGCATGTGTGAGGTCCATCTGTAATGTTCCTCCAAGATTTTTAATCCAATATCTTGACAACAATATCCCAAACTTGAGGGCAACATCAACCACTACAATGTCCATGACCACACTCTTCATTAGAAGCTGAAATAAGGACACCACCAGGTCCTTGATGACTCTAAGGAATTGCACCCTCCTTGAATCAAAATAGTACAAATCATGATAAGCCTTTGTTACTTCCACTCCCAATTCTTTCATGACTGTTTTGGGCATGAGGTTATGGGAAGCCCCTGAATCCATCAGGAAGTTATGCACCACCTTATCATGTATGTTTAGGGAGGTGTAGAAGGGGGGGGATGAATCATCTTTGTATTCTACCATGGGATTTAGGATGACTGTTGGATTTTCATCTTGGAGATTTATTGAGTTTGTGGTAAGCTGTGGTGGCTCAGACTGCAATAGTTTAGAGAGGGACCTTTTGAAATCTTAATTTTTAACTAGTTCTGAGAGGGGTAAAGGAATTCTAATTTTTTGAATTTCGTGCTCAAAACTAAAGGAGGAAGGAGGCTTAGGAATTTCCCTTACCTCAGGGACAGGGTATTTGGATTTTGAAGAAATATTCTGAGTTTTATTTTCCCTGGTAGTGAGTGTTGTAGGCTTAGCATGCCTTTCTACTATGAGAGGTTGATCAAGGATATCGGCCTTCCCTTAATTATTCTTTGACCTGAGGTTGTATCTGTTAGGCATGTTGTCTTTGGCCTCCTCCCCCTTACTCAGTTCATTGATTTGAATTTTCATGAGGATTTCTTCATATGCAGATAGGGTCAAATGTGGAAAAGGGGAGGTGTCTTCAATACAATGAATTTCAGGACCAAGCTCCTCTATCTCCTCTCCTTCCTCATTATCAAAGAGGTTATTTTGGAGAGGGGTTTGAATTCTTTGATTGTCTCTATCTTTGTTCCTTTGTTCCCTTGGCATAATCTGTGGAACATTGTTATTTGGCCTCCTGAAGCCTCTTCTATCAGTATTTTGGGAATTTCTATATATTGGCTTCCCTTCTAACTCCCACCTTTCTATCTTAGCTGAAAGTGATTTTAGCTCCTTAGTTACTATGTCCATCTGAGGGGGAAGGGAAGAGGAATTGGATGTGGAGGCTTCAGATCTTCTCCTCGGTATGTCTTTGTCAGTCTTATTCTTGAGTCTCTCAACAACCAATATATTCGACTCAACTTCCACAGCCGAGTCCTGCATGCAAGCCATGGAAGTGGCTTGTCTTTCCCTCAACAAAAGGTAGAAATCTGGGTCAAAAGCGCTAGCATAAGTAATTTTGGTTGAAGCTTCTGAGGTCTTTATCTCAGCAGAGATCTTATTGTACATCTTATTGAACCTCTTGGAGAAGTCAAAGACAGACTCTCCCTCATTTCTCTTCAAAGACCCGAACTCTGTCATGTAATACATGAAGTCTTTCTTATCTCCCCACTGTCTCAAGAAGGCATTATCCAAAGCCTCTATCCCGATGATGGATCCAGGAGGCAGGGCCCTAAACCACTTCCTAGCCTCACCTTCAAGGATATGGATAAAAATCCTCATCCATACGTCTGCATGCATTATGACATGATGACATGTGAAACTGTAAAAGGCTTCAAGGTGTTCTTCTGTAGTTATGTCCCCTTCGCCTATAAACCTAGGCAGCTACTTAAGGTAGCCATATGCTAGAAGGGAATTGAGAGGCTGAGGTAACACATGGGGAGCATAGCTAGCAGCTATAATGGCCTCCATCCTGGTCATGGTGGGATTTTCTCCTACCATAGGGATATTAGGTGGAAGAGAACTAGGAGGAGAAGGTGTTCGGAAAGGGGAAACTGTAGGGCTTAAGGGAGAAGAGCTTGGTGTGGGTATTGTTAGGACTCAAAAATGTCACATTTATATCCTCTTTTCCCTTCACCATTCCTTACATTTCATGGTCCTAATAAACCTTTTATCATACCATTTCCATACATACATTGGATTTCACCTTATTATTTTCCACTTTATTCATTTCAGTATTATAAATGAATTTATGATTAAATATTAGAAAAATGACATATTTTCATTATATATCAAGGTTGGATGAGTTTGATGATGTGTGCACGCATATGTGAAGATTTCAACAAAGTCAAATATTACCACCTAGCCTCAAATTCGAATTTCATCTTCAAGCTTTGAAGATTTGAAGAATATTTGGGACAATCATTCAAACATATTCAAAGGAGAAGATCATGGAAGATTTGGATGGCATATCTTATCTAAGATATGTGAGAGATGTGTGGAGGATTTGAAGGGATCATATCTTCTAATAATAGGAAAGTAGTTGAGAATGGTTGAGATAATAATGGATCTGTAATTATGACACTCTTCAAGACTCTCATGTATATAAGAGAGTGTTCTCTCTTCATGAGGGGAATCATGTTATTCATAATTGGGAGAGTGAGAGATCATGTAATTCATAATTTAGTCTTATAATTAGGAGAAGGGGATTCTTAGATTTGTTATTCTTTCATGCTTTGTCATTTGACTCTTGTAATATAATTTGAGATTGATATATTGTGTGAGCTCACATATGTCTTTTGTCATTCAACTCTTCACATGTTGTATTTCTTTCCTAGATTAATTTACTACTTTCATAGTTAGTCTTTCAATGCTTTCCTAGATTAATTTCATTTCATCAAATTAGATTAGATTAGTTCTACTTCAGTCCTACATATATAGTCCATGTGCTTCGTAAGCTTACAAACCTCAGATTGACAAATTAAATAGTTGGGCAAGCACTACAATGGAATTAAACAACAATATTTATGCCTAACATTTTGGCGTCATTGTCGGGGAAGCATGATGGATTGAAGTTTAGTTTGATTTTCTTGCAAGCATAACTAGAGTATGAATTTCAATTTCAGCAAGTGTGCTTGATTTTTGCAACTATGAAGAGGTTTTCATGTGTTTCAACAAGTATGATTTTCAGTTTTTTTACTTTGATTTGGGTGTTGTAAGAACCCCTTTTGCAATATGATTTAACCATGAGTGTCAGCTTGGAACAACTCGCTCAGATCCTGGCGAAAACTGGGATTTCTTCTTCTCAAGAAGAGGAGATCTTGACAACAACCTAGAGCTTAAATACTCTTCCAAAAACAAACGAGAAATCAACATCTAAGGAACTTGAAGAGGACAATGAGGAGTTGCATCAAGATCTGAGCGAGGAAAAACACACCTATAAAAGAATTATTGAGCAATGGTTCCAGGTAAGTACTCGATTAGCTCCATTTTTTTATTTTTATTTAGAAAGTTTGCAGTCACAACAACTAGATTCATTCATTCTTGTAAAATCCTATTTTTCATTTGAAAAATTGTCATTGAAGATATTGTTGTTATTGTTACGTGAATGGCTCCACTGGATATTTGCCTACATGTAACTAATTTTTAATTCCATTTAGCATAGAGTAGGTAGGTTTTAATTTTCAGTTTTTCTTTTATCTAGAATAAGTATGCTCTCCTCCGCACTTCATGCGATCGCGAGGATCAGAAAATAGGAATGATTTTGATTTCATGAATGAATGTATTTGCATCCATCCTTTGACCTGCAAATAAACACAGTTGAAAAAAAATAAAATTGTAAACGAATAAAACACAGTGAAAATTTTCACTGTTACAACGTGTTGATACATAATTTTTTTTTTACATACTATTACAACATGCTGATACAACACAAATTGTACATGTTGTTTCAACATGCTAGTACAACAACATTTTACATGTTGTTACAGTGAAATTTTACTGTAACAGTGATTGAATAATAAAAAAAGTAGTGGCGTTAGGATAAAAAAAAACAAAACAAAAAAATAATAGTAAAAATTGTGTGTTCATCCTGGACCTACAAATATAAAAACACAAATGAATAAATACAAAACCAAATTTTACATCTTGTTACAGCATGCTGAAACAGTAAAAATTTTCTATGCTGAAACAATGAAATTTTTACATGCTGAGACAGTCGTTGTTACAACGAAATTTTACATGTTGTTACAACGAAAATTTTTCATGTTGTTATAGCGAAATTTTGCATGCTGATACAATGAATTTTATATGCTGAAACAGTGATGCTTTTTGCTGTAACAGTCATTAAATAGTGTCATGCTTGCGCTCTTCTCATTTTTAACTTCCAGTCTGGTCCATTTTATTTATTATTTTTGATGTCATCCTTTCACCAGCCTTGTCCTTTCACATTCGACCCTACATGCTGCAACCTGTCAATAATCAAATCATCAAAAGCTAAAGCTCTTGTTTACAAACCCAACCAAATAAAAATAATGATAAACGTTGATTAAAAATGTCAAAGAATCAACTAAAATTTCGAATCCGGATCATGGTCTTTGCAAATTCTGGTTGTTACAACTCCCTACCATTTTTCTTGTATTTTATAAAGTCTAGTGGGAATAAAATATTTCAACGCTTATTAGTCATTAAAAACTATGAAAAGATAGCCTTTATTTGTTGAATTAAAAGGGAGATCTTGTAACAATTAAACACGATATTTTTCTTATTTTCCCATAACATATTACCGTGAAATATGGGCCACATCCTAACTGCGTAACTATTATTGATTATCTTTTGATATTGTTACGATCAAACTGAATTTTTTAATAAATTTTCCCAATGAAATTATCTAAATTGAGATATGCTCCCAATCTTATTGTTGGATATGCATCAAAATTGCTTTGTCAAGGTAACGGATGCTCAGGTTTCACTTAATTCAATCAACAAAATGGTTGGATCACAGATTCGTGAGCTCCAGGTGGCTGATCATAGATTCTTAAGCTACTTGTTCATGTTGGTGATTAACCAACAAGCTAGAAATGGAGAATTAAACCACACCCAACTCACACATGCAATGAGAATCTGGAATTTTCCATCAATTAACACCAATTTGCAGATAGTCAATTTCATATGGGATTTGTGAGCAAACCATGCTGACTTTTAAAAATCCATCACACGGGTCTTGTGCAGAAGGGTCTCATTTAGCTGACTCGTGAGCGATTTTTGAAATTTTTTCTTATTTTGAGAGCAATTCTGATTTTTAGGACAGTGAAGAAGGTAGATTTCGGGATGGCCGATTTTCCACTGTGACATATTCACAGTCAAACTCTTGCTCAGGTCCAAGTAACTATATTTTTCATTCTTTCTTTGGGCTGGTTCTATTTCTATTACTTTTTAATTCCCTTTCGATTGCGTGCTCTTACTTCAGGATGTTTGATGGACACGACGAATTTGGAACACAATTCTTGTAGTTTATAAAGAGTCGTTGATATAATTGCTAAATCCATAGATCCTTGTGATGTTTGTGCTGAATTTATTGTTGAATCATACCAGTTCTGATCAGAGTGTGAGATTCACACTAGTAACATTACAGTTACTATTGTATAAAGTAATGGTTTGCAAAACTCTGGTATATTTTTCCGATCAGCAAAGGAGAAAATGGTTATACGAGCATAATCACAGTATTCATTTGGATTCTTTGTTTTTATTTATTTATTTATTTTTGAGAATAATACAAAACTTGGTTTCAATTAAAAAGAAAAAAAATAAAAATTATAAAAACATGGAAACACACAAAAACATTATAAAAATCAAAATTTGCAAATGGACATTCTAAAAATTCCTGAGTTGTTTTCACGATTCATGTTTTTTTTTGAGTCATTGTCACAACAAAAGAAGACAAACCAGTATGCAAGGACAACAGGTATAAAGATGCAGTCTATTTTCTATGAGTTTCTCACATTCGTACTTATTTTTGTTTTGCATATTCTTTGCAAATCTCACAATTTTTATGCAGGAATTTGTACTAAAGTTTTGCAGGAACAAGGACAGTTGCACTTTACTGCTGCAGTGATTTTCATGAATCAAAACATTTTTCAGAAACACATGCTTTACAAGATAGCTTGAAGGAGTTGTTACTCAACAGAAACAATTTTGTTGATACATAGAAACTTTTTGCGCATCCTGATGTTTGTTGTTACACAGAAACATTTTGTTGTTACACAACAACATTTTGTTGTTGCACAGAAGCATTTTGCTAATACACAACAACATTTTACTGTTACATAGAAACTTTTTGCACATCTTGATGTTTGTTGTTACACAATGACCATGCTGATACACTATTATTTCTGCAAATTTCATGCTGTGACACTATCCCACTTCTCCTTCAAAGTTGATTAATCATTTAGGTGTTGAATCCATCTTCCATTGCCTTAACTTTCATGACTTCACACATGCCTATCTTTCTGAGTTGCATACATCATTTTCTTTATCTTTTTCAGTTCATTTTTTCCTTTCCAGTTTTCCTTCTGAATAAAACAAACCCCCTTTCCATGATTACATTTCCTTGCCATACACACTGTTTCTACTAAGATCTTTCCACCTATAGTCCTACCAATCTTTTTATAAATTCGCGTTGACTGATGTGGGATTCCTTAAGGCCCAACTTTCAATAGTCTTGGCCCATCGACCTCGACACATTATCTGGGATATAGAATAGAGTTCATTTTGAGTACCTAGAGGCTTGCATGCCTTAATGGCAAGTTCTCTCATTGACGATCATGGGAATACATCAATGTCCCTTGATCATCAGATCTTGCAAGTGGCTCGACATCAGCCCATCTATTTGTACTTCACAAGATGTACTCGGGTACCTTGACACTCATTGTCATCACTGGTGAGTTTGTCTCGCATTGGTTAACGACATTCATCAATGGTCGGTAATCCAATGATTTTTCTTCATGCTCAACATTGACACATTCATTCGCATGATGAGAATTGTACCATCGATTTTTTAGCGAGTGAAGACTATACACTTTTTCATGATCCCCTCAGTAGTTGAAATAGTTTGATTTCAGATATATGAGAGTATCACGGTTCCATATTCTCTGCCTTCCACATTTCTCATGATTCAGTAGTAACAATTCAGATTCCTTCATTTCCCATGATCCAGTTACAGCAACAACAACATTAGCAGTTCCATTTTCCTGATCTTCCAGCAGTGACACCTTCCTAATATTCTTTTCTCCAATAGTTACATCAGTTGCAGCTACAATGCCAGTCACGTTTTCCTGATCCAGTAGCCACAACAACTACATCTACTTTTTGGGTAAGTGGAGGTATGTTCTTTTCTAAGCTTTAATCACAAAATTTCTTATATGTTGACTTGAATATTTTGGAAAATTTCCTCACCATGCTCTCTTTCCTTCCATGACCTACACTAAGTTGCATGAGGGCATGCAACTGATTCAGNATTTTACCATCTCATCATTCCGTTTATGATTCACTAACATTTCTTTTCCAACGAACACTTTGTTGCATTTCGATTGATACACAGATTGGTATGATTCATAAAGATAAAGAAAAGGATTTCTTATACACAATGATGCTTTCTTATGCACATTGATAGCTTATTATTTCCAGTGAGTATATGGCTAAATTATTGCAGCAAGAAAATAAATAAGTGAAATGAATGGTGTTAACACAAGAACCAACATCTTTTGTATTCATGGTTGTCACACAAGAACCAACCATAAGAAAATTCACATGTTGTTACACATATTTCACATGTTGTTACACATGCATTATATGTTGTTACATGCTACTACTCCTGTATTTCAAATCCTGGAAATATTCCTTATTAAAAAGACATCATCAATTAAAGCCAAAGTCTGAATGCAAAATATTCTTAAGAAGATCCATGCCTGGTTGCATGAGGACATGCAACAAGTTGAGTTGGGGGGCATGTTAGGACTCATAAATGTCACATTTATATCCTCTTTTCCCTTCACCATTCCTTACATTTCATGGTCCTAATAAACCTTTTATCATACCATTTCCATACATACATTGGATTTCACCTTATTCTTTTCCACTTTATTCATTTCAGTATTATAAGTGAATTTATGATTAAATATTAGAAAAATGACATATTTTCATTATATATCAAGGTTGGATGAGTTTGATGATGTGTGCAGGCATATGTGAAGATTTCAACAAAGCCAAATATTACCACCTAGCCTCAAATTCGAATTTCATCTTCAAGCTTTGAAGATTTGAAGAATATTTTGGACAATCATTCAAACATATTCAAAGGAGAAGATCATGGAAGATTTGGATGGCATATCTTATCTAAGATATGTGAGAGATGTGTGGAGGATTTGAAGGGATCATATCTTCTAATAATAGGAAAGTAGTTGAGAATGGTTGAGAGAATAATGGATCTGTAATTATGACACTCTTCAAGACTCTCATGTATATAAGAGAGTGTTCTCTCTTCATGAGGGGCATCATGTTATTCATAATTGGGAGAGTGAGAGATCATGTAATTCATAATTTAGTCTTGTAATTAGGAGAAGGGAATTCTTAGCTTTGTTATTCTTTCATGCTTTGTCATTTGACTCTTGTAATATAATTTGAGATTGATATATTGTATTAGCTCACATATGTCTTTTGTCATTCAACTCTTCACATATTGTATTTCTTTCCTAGATTAATTTACTGCTTTCATAGTTAGTCTTTCAATGCTTTCCTAGATTAATTTCATTTCAACAAATTAGATTAGATTAGTTCTACTTCAGTCCTGCATATATAATGTGTGTTCTTCGTAATCCTACGAACCTCAGATTGACAAATTAAATAGTTGGGCAAGTACTACAATGGAATTAAATGACAATATTTTCACCTAACAAATACAGTAGTAGCAAAAGTAATAGGAGGAGGGGTGTTAAAGCCTGGGCTAGGAAAATATCCTAAGTTCCTGGGTCTAGACCAAGGTACAGTTTGAGGGGAGATAGGAGTGGCAAGGATTTATCCCTCCAATCCTAGACCGAGAGGGGAAAACTCAACAAGAACACTCTCGAAATTTAGAGTTCTAGAAAATCCAACAGAAGGTATGACATGGAAATGTGAAGCAGTCAATGGAGTTTCTAAAGAATGAGATGGAAAGTTATCATAAATACCTGGTTCAGAAGTAGAATCTCCCCCTCCGAAATCTTTTCTCTTTCTGATAAACTTTTCCAGATCAGCTTCAGGTGTAGCTAGAGACAGCTTAGGAGTGGACCTCGTGTTCCTTCCTATGGAAGCCACAACTGAAATAGTAGGTCTACCATAGTGGATTCGTCATAATGGAGGCATCAGGTGCACAATAGCAATATTCAAGGGCTCCAATGCGTGATGTGCCTTTAGGATCAGAGGCTCAATGTCGTTCAATCCTGGGGAAAATATTCAAATTCATCCTCGGCAATGGCGCCATAAAATGTTTGCATTAGAAGTCACTCCTGGATTGCAGTAGGAGGAGAGCCTGACGTCCATCGGTTATATGTCACGATTTGTTTAAAAAGGGGGTGATCGACTGGAAGTAAACTCAGTAAAATATCAGTTTAACTCAGAATCCTGGACTAAGGCTATGCATGAACAGGTGAGGTCTTAATTTAACTTCAGATAGTGAGTTGTAATAAGGGTGAGTAGGAGGAAGACTTATGTGAGAGAGTGCAGAGGTCTGTTGTGAACATTAAGCTTCCAACAACCCGAAGGGGAAGAATTTAAACACAAGAACTTCTTGTATTCAACTCATAAGAATATTAAAAGAAACCATAACAGTGTTAACATAAAACATTTATATAACACTATCACAATGCTTCATGTGACTCGGTCAATCATGAACTCTTTCAACATTGGATGGAAACAAGATGGAAAAGAAGTTTACCATCATTAAACAAGAAATTTCACATGCAGATGCATAACTAGGGAAAACCAGTGCTTCATCAAAACTTTACAACCGGGAGCTTAGCTCTACCAACGATAGCTACCAAAAATGGAAAAAGTTCCTGCATAAACTTGGAACTATCTCGGACTCCCTGAAACACCATCATGTCAGGAGATCAATGGTTGATGTTGAGGAGCTTCTCTGTCAGGCTGCACATGCAAATGTTGGGCACACTGCCCATATATTCTTCTAATGGACATGATCTTCGTTAGAAAGGACTGATAGTCACCCCTGTGCTTGTCTTTTCCTGGCTTTCCATTTAAGGGAGGAGACGATGTCTCACCCACCTTCTGCATTTGCATTAACTGATTATCAGGATTTGGAAAGACTCTGGTCAACTATGCTCCTATAGGATGTGGCAGTCTCCCTTTGGCTACTTCTCCTTTGCTGAGAAGCTATGAGGAGGCCTTGTTTGCTGACGTGGACAAGGATAACATGGGGAACATGACACA
>ML776879.1:699035-723689 GCA_009831015.1 Picea engelmannii | reverse complement strand
TGCGTGCCATGGGAGTGAGGGAAGGGGAGGCCATGTGGACAGGCGCAGTGGAGGGAAAGTGATCAGGTGGACGAGTTGTAAGACCTATGGACACTAAGGTGGAGGTAACAGGTGACGAAGACATGGGGGTATAGGTGCTAGGAGAAAGGCATATGAAAGAAAAGAGGACACACCACCTGTAAAGGTAGAGGACGAGTGTATGGTGGTGACTTGGTGAGGAAGGAGGATGTGATGGCGAAGGGAGAGTGAAGACGGTTGGTTAGGGAAGAGGTGACTAGGAGTGGGACACACACAGGAGGAGGCGAGAGGACTCTGAGCAGTATCGACACGATGATAGGTTGGGAAGATGATGAGTGGGGGACAGATGGAAGGGTAGGACTGGAGGGTGGGCTTGGGAGGGAGGTGTTAGGATAGTGAGGGGCCCATGCGAGAATCGGTTAATTCCGGACCCCCCCCCCCTACATTAAAGGTAGAAGAGCAAGGGGGGTCCGGAATTGGACCTCCTCCATAGATCTAGGCGCTTTAATCCCATCCGTTCAAACTTGCGCAACACCATATTAGACCCCCCCCCTACGTTAAAGGCAGAATGATAAGGGGTCCAGAATCGGACCTCATCCATAGATATGGGCGCATGGATCATGACCGCCTAGATCTACACCCATTTTAAATCATACGCACCTGCTCACAAAACTTAGGACAAGTGGGTTTTCGACCCGCTTATTGTCATTTTTTCCACCAAAGGGGGCATTCGCTAGGAAAACATCCTGCTTACAACATTAGGTGATAACATCAGGCTCCATGGGGGATGGAATGCCCCCTATGGGCTGCCAAGAACTCCTTTTGTAGCTTTAGTGCCTTGTTGTTGGGAAACAGAGTCCCTTGTTGAAACCAAACACAAACAGAAAACAATATTTACAAAAACAGAGGAGCTGTCTAAGGCTCAAACAAAACATTTCTTCCAGAAATTCCCATTCATAGGGCCATTAAAATCCTCCTCACCTTCCAAATCATGCAACCTACAGGTGTTATTTAAAAATACTTCAGAGATTTTGAAGGGCCCAATCCAAAGGGATTCAAACTTGTTGTGTTTGCCTCTATCCTTTCTAGGTGCATCCCATTTAAGTACCAGATCTCCCAACTAGAAATATTCTTTCCTAACCTTCCTGTCAAATCCCTGCTTGATATTCTATTGATTATTGTGAGCTATGTTCATTACCTACTCTTGGGTCTGCTACACTTCCACCATTTGATGGATTCTTCTGACCATATGGTTTGGCTCTCCTTCATAATCTTGAAAGAATTTAGCTATAGGTAGAGCTAGCTGAGTGGGAAAAACAACTTTTGTCCCATAAACAAGTTGAAAAGGGGAGGTGCCCAAGGATTTCTTTGTTGTCACTCGGTCAGCCCACAGAGCGAATTTGAGTTTTGAGTCCTAAGCCTTCTTATTATCACCCAACAATCTTTTAATGAGCTTGATCAATATTTTATTGGAAGACTCTGGCAGTCCATTTCCTTGAGGCTAATAGGGAGTGGAGTGAATCAATGAAATCTCAAAATTCTCACAGAACTTAACCAGAGGCTCAGATTTGAAAGATGCATCCTTATCATTGAAAATTCTGTTGGGGAAACCAAACCTTGTTATGATCTCTTCCAGGAAGTTGATGATAACTTTGTGTGAAGCACTCCTGGTGGGGATAGATTCTATCCAATTGGAAAAATAGTCTATTTCATTCAGGATCCATCTGTGCTGGCCACTTGAGGGAGGATGAATTTCTCCAATGAAGTCCAACCTCCATTGTTGAAAGGGTGCTAAGGCTACTAAGGCTTTAGTGGCAGATATTTGAGTTGCTGCTTTCCTAAGAACCTTTGGCATTTGATGTAGGCTCTGACCTCTCTCCAAACATCAGTGAATAAGGTGGGCCAGTAGTACCCAACCCTAATAATTTTTTGGGTTGTGGTCTTCCAAAAATGGTGTCCCCCACAGAGGCTGCTATGGAAATCAAACATAACTCTTTGGGCGTCCTATGGGTTCATACATCTCAGAAGCAATCCCAGAGAGTCTTTCCAATATAAAACCTGGTCAATAAGGAAATACCTAACTGCCTTGATATTTAAATCTCTTGCCTTTCTTTTCCCCACTCCATCAGGGGGTTTCAATTCTAGCAGCAAATATATAATGTCTCTATACCAGGTGCACTCTGCCAGTGATAAACCACCCTGAGATATTTTTTTGGATAACTCAACTTGCTGATTTTCTGAGTAAGAATTGATGAAGCTAACCCCCAATGACTTATAATTGGATTCAACCAAACTCAAGGATATTTGAAACCCACTTGCTTCTTTTCCCGTCTATGTCAGGCTGAATGAGAATGTCCTTCATAGAAGCTGAAGGAACATATGCAATGATTTTTTAATGTAAAACATAGACTCTGAATGCTTTAAGGGCCTTGACCAAGGCATAGGCTTGCTTCTCCATTATGTCATATTTGACCTCTGCAACTCTTAATGCCCTGCTGAAAAATGAAATGGGTTGCTCCAGCCCTTCAACATTCTTCTATAATAGAATAGTTGCTACCGTGTCAAATGAAGAAAAGGAGAAAATCAGAAAGTCCTTGGAATAATCAGGACTGATCAAAACAGGTGTCTTATTCAAAGCTTGTTTGATTTGGTTAAAAGATTCTCTAGGCTCAACAATCCATTTTACTTCATTTCCCTTTCTGAGCATGGTTGTGATGTGCTTCACCAACTTAGCAAAATTTGAAACAAACCTCCTCAGAAAGTTGATCTTTCTCAGGAAACTCTGGACTTCTTTTCTGGACCTGGGGAGTGATAGGGTCTATATTGCTTCTACCCTAGTGGGATCAATTATCACTCCCTTGGTTGATACTATATGGCCTAACAACTTCCCCTCCTTCATAGAAAACAAATATTTATTGGGGTTTAAGGAAAGGCCAAACCTCCTACATTTCAAGAAAACCTTCCTCAAGTGACAACAGTTCTCTTTATCAGATCTAGAGAAGACAATGATGTCATCTAGATAAATCACCACAAACTGATATTTCTCCCCAATGAAGGCTATGTCCATGGCTCTCTTAAATTTTTCTCCTACATTCATCAATCCAAAAGGAATTTTGGCATACATGAATGTGCCCCAAGGAGTGGTGAAGGCTATTTTTTCTCTATCCTCAGGCAGGATTGATATCTAATTGTAGCCAAAAAATCCATCAATCATGGATATCCTAGATGCACCAGTTACCCTTTGCAATATGTGTTCCATATTAGGTAGGGGGTAATTTTCCTTTCTCGAGCTCCTGTTCAGGTTCCTGAAATCAACACAAAGTCTGATTTCTCCACTCTTCTTTCTTACTGGCACCAGATTAGCCAACCACTCAGAATATCTCAAAGGGACTATGATTTGAGCATCCAACAACTTCTTTACTTCTTTCTCCATGGAAGACAACAATGTTGGATTAACTTGTCTTAGCTTCTTCCTGAATGGCTTAGCCTCTTCTTTCAATGGGATCTTATGCTCAATGACAACTATGTCATATGTCTTGAGATCTTCATAGGTTCATGCGAACACATCAACAAACTATTTTAATAACTCAGCATACTCGTCTCTCTGCTCCCTTGATAGGTTGCTTGACAACTTGACGAACTTAAGATCCTCCTCTGTGCCAATATTGCATTCAGTTACATCAACATCCTCATTTGAAACCTTACCCTTCACTGCCACATCATTGCCATCGAACAATCTTTCTAAAGGAAATATTCCCTTTGGAATGTGATTGCTAGGCAACTGAACAATATGGTGATTAGCAATTTTATTTAAAAATACCTCAAGGTGAAGATCACCTTCGGGATTAGGATCCTAATCAATGTGCAATGCAGAGAAATCATCAATAGACTCGAGGAACTTTCTGATTTCAAGATCATCCTCAAACACCTTCCAATGCATGATATTGTATGGTACATATGGCCTATATCTTATCTCAACATCATATTTGATCTTAGGTCATAGAGGGATCCTAAATTGGCTAGTTGAGACAACTAAGGAATCAACCATAGTATTTTCTTCTCTTGGAATAAAAGAAATGTTGAAAGCTGAGAAGAAATTATCAATTAGGTCCCACACCTCATTTTTGTAATTTATGAGTCAAGGGTGTTTAGCCAAATAAGCGTTTATGACCTGCTAGATTATCAATTCAGCATCTCCGAACATTGCTATCTCTTCAATTCCCATTTCTTTTGCAGCCCGTAAACCTAAAACAAGAGCTTCATATTCTGCCACATTATTGGTGGTTTCAAACTCTAGCTTATATGATAGGGATATGGTTTCCTGACAAGGTGATACAAAAACCACTCCTGCACCAGCAACTTCATTAGAAGAGGCTCCATCGAAGAACATGTTCCACACAGAGGTAGTTGGCAGAGGTATTTCATGATCAAACAAGGGTTGTTTTCTGATTTCAAGAGGGGCTTCAGGAGAATCTGTGAGATGAAACAAGATAGACCCCAACTCCGTGTCAAGAGAAAAGATGGGATGATTAGTGGGATCTTCTTCATCACTAACAATGTAGGCCAGCTGAGCTTCTCTATACAATCTTTTGTGTTCTACTCCAAAGAATGGAATAGTCGCATATGTGAGGTCCATCTGTAATGTTCCTCCAATATTTTTAATCCAATATCTTGACAACAACATGCGAAACTTGGGGGGAACATCAGCTACTACAATGTCCATGACCACACTCTTCATTGGCAGCTGAAATAAGGACACCACCAGGTCCTTGATGACTCCAAGGCATTGCACCCTCCTTGAATCAAAAGAGTACAAATCATGATAAGTCTTTGTTACTTCTAGTCCCAATTCTTCCATCACTATTTTGGGCATGAGGTTATGGGAAGCCCCTGAATCCATCTGGCAGTTATGAAGCACCTTATCATGTATGTTCAGGGATGTGTAGAAGGGGGGAAATCAATCATCTTTGTCTTTTACCATAATACCTAGGATGACTGCTGGATTTTCATCTTGGAGATTTACTAAGTCTGTGGTAAGATGAGGTGGCTCGGACTGCAACAGTTTAGAGAGGGACCTTTTGAAATCTTCATTTTTAAATTAGTTATGAGAGGGGTACAGGAATTCTAATTTTTTGAATTTCATGCTCAAAACTAAAGGAGGAAGGAGTCTTAGGAATTTCCCTTACCTCAGGGATAGGGTCTTTGGATGTCGGAGAAATATTCTGAGTTTTATTTTCCCTGGTAGTGAGTGTTGGAGGCTTAGCAGGCCTTTCTACTATGAGATGTTGATCAATGATATTAGCATTCCCTTCGTTCTTCTTTGACCTGAGGTTGTATCTGTTAGGCCTTCTCTCTTTGGCCTCCTCCCCCTTACTCAGTTCATTGATTTGACTGTTCATGAGGGATTCTTCATATGCAGATTGGGTCAAATTTGGAAAAGGGGAGGTGTCTTCAATACAGTGAATTTCAGGACCAAGCTCCTATATCTCCTCTCCTTCCTCATCAACAACGAGGTTATTTTGGAGAGGGGTTTGGATTCTCTAATTGTCTCTATCTCTGTTCCTTTGTTCCCTTGGCATAATCTGTGGAACATTGTTATTTGGCCTGCTGAAGCCTCTACTATTAGTATTTTGGGAATTTCTATATATTGGCTTCCCTTCTAACTCCCACATTTCCATCTTAGCCGAAAGTGATTTTAGCACATTAGTTACTTCATCCATCTGAGGGGGAAGGGCAGAGAAATTGGATTTGGAGGCTTCAGATATTCTCCTGGGTATGTCTCCATCAATCTTATTCCTGAGTCTGTCAACAACCAATATATTTGACTCAACTTCCACAACCGAGTCCTGCATGCGAGCCAGAGAAGTGGTTCGTCTTTCCCTCAATAAAAGGCAAAAATCTAGGTCAAAAGTGCTGGCATAAGTAATTTTGGTTGAAGCTTCTGAGGGCTTTATCTCAGTAGAGGTCTTATTGTACATCTTATTGAACCTCTTGGAGAAGTCAGAGACAGACTCTCCTTCCTTTCTCTTCAAAGACCCAAACTTTGTCATGTAATACATGAAGTCTTTCTTATCTCCCCATTGTCTCAAGAAGGCGTTATCCAAAGCCTCTATCTCATCGATGGATCTAGAAGGCAGGTCCCTAAACCACTTCCTAGCCTCACCTTCAAGGATATGAACAAAAATCCTCATCCATACATCTGCATGCATGATGACATGATGATCTGTGAAACTGTAAAAGGCTTCAAGGTGTTCTTCTGCAGTTATGTCCCCTTTGCTTGTAAACTTGGGTAGCTTATTAAGGTATCCATTTGCTAGAAGGGCATTGAGAGGTTGAGGTAACACAAGGGGAGAATACCTAGCATCTATAATGGCCTCCATCCTGGTCATGGGGGGATTTTCTTCTGTCATAGGGATATTAGGTGGAAGAGAACTAGAAGGAGAAGGTGTTCGGACAGGGGAAACTATAGGGCTTAAGGGAGCAGAGCTTGGTGTGGGTACACTAGTAGCAACAATAATAAGAGGACGGGTGTTAAAGCCTGAGGTAGGAAAATATCCTAAGTTCTTGGGTATATACCAAGGTACAGTTTGAGGGGAGATAGGAGTGATAAGGATTTCTCCCTCCAATCCTAGACCAGGAGGGGAAAAATCAACAGGAACACTCTCGAAATTTAGAGTTCTAGAAACTGCAGCAGAAGGTATGATAGGGAGATGAAAAGAAGTCAATGGAGTTTCTAAAGAAGGAGATGGAAAGTTATGAGAAATACCTGGTTCAACAGTAGAATCTCCTCCTCCGAAGGATTTTCCCTTTCTGATAATCTTTTCCATATCAGCTTCATGCGTAGCTAGAGGCAGCTAAGGAGTGGACCTCACATGCCTTCCTTTGGAAGCCACAACTGAACTAGTAGGTCCACCACAGTGGAGTCGTCACAATGGAGTCGCTAGGTGCACATTAGCAATCTTCAAGAGCTCCGATGCCTGATGCACCTTCAGGATCAGAGGCTCAATGTCGTTCAATCCCAGGGAAAATCTTCAACTTCATCCCCGGAAACAATGCCAGAAAATGTTAGCGTCAAAAGTCACTCCTGGATTGCAGCAAGAGCAGAGCCCGATGCCCATCAATTATATGTCATGATTTGTTTAAAAAGGAGGTGATCGACTGGAAGTAAACTCAATACAATATCATTTTAACTCAGAATCTTGGACTAAGGCTATGCATGAACATGTGAGGTCTTAATTTAACTTTAGACGGTGAGTTGTAGTAAGGGTGAGTAGGAGGAAGACTTCTATGAGAGAGTGCAAAGGTCTGCTGTGAACATCAAGCTTCCAATATCCCGAAGGGGAAGAATTTAAACAAAAGAACTTCTTGTATTCAAATCATAAGAATATTAAAAGAAACCATAACAGTGTTAACATAAAACATTTATATAACACTATCACAATGCTTCATGTGACTTGGTCAACCATGAACTCTTTCAACATTGGATGGAAACAAGATGGAAAAAGAAATTGACTGTCATTAAACAAGAAATTTCACATGCAGATGCATAACCAGGGAAAACCAGTGCTTCATCAAAACTTTACAACCGAGAGCTTAGCTCTACCAACGATAGCTACCAAAAATGGCAAAAGTGCCTACATTGACTTGGAACTGTCTCGGACTCCCTGAAACACCATCATGTCAAGAGATCAATGTTTGACGTTGAGGATATTCTCTGTCAGGCTGCGCATTCAGACGTTGGGCACACTACCCATATAGTCTTCTTATGGATGTGATCTTTGTTAGAAAGGACTTCCAGTCACCCTTGCGCTTGTCTTTTCCTGGCTTTCCATTTAAGGGAGGAGATGATGTCTCACCCATATTCTGCATTTTCATTATCTGATTATCAGTATTTGGAAAGACTATGGTCAACTCTGCTCCTACAGGACGTGGTGGTCTCCCTTTGTTGCTTTCGCTTTGCTAGGAAGCTACGAGGAGGCCCTGTTTGCTGGCATGGATGAGGATAACATAGGGAACATGACACAAAATGGCTTAATGGGGGGGGAGGACACAGGAAGTGGTGATTTAACCTATGTGGCATGGGAGTGAGGGGAGGGGAGGCCATGTGGGCAGGCGCGCTGGAGGGAAAGAGATCAGGTGGATGAGTGGTAAGACCTGTGGATGATGAGGTGGAGGTAATAGGTGATAGAGACATGGGGGTACAGGTGCCAGGAGAAAGAGGGACGAAAGAAAAGAGGACACAACACCTGGAAAGTTAGAGGATGGGTGTATGGTGGTGACTTGGCGAGGAAAGAGGATGTGATGGAAAAGGGAGAGTGAAGACGGTCGGTTAGGGAAGAGGTGACTGGGAGTGGGAGACACACAGGAAGAGGTGAGAGGACAATGAGTGGTATTGAGATAGTGATATGTTGGGAAGATGATGAGTGGGGGACAGATGGAAGCATAGGACTGGTGAGCGGGCTTGGGAGGCAGGTTTCAGGATAGCGAGGGTCTCGTGAAAGAACCAGTTAATTCTGGACCCCCCCTCCCTACGTTAAAGGAAGAAGAGCAAGGGGGGTCTAGAATTGGACCTCAGCCATAGATCTGGGTGCTTTAATCTCAGTCATTCAAACCTTCCCAACACCATATCGGACCCCCCCCCCCCTACGTTAAAGGCAGAATGACAGGGGGGGTCCAGAATTGAACCTCATCCGTAGATCTGGGAGTGTGGATCATGACCGCCCAGATCTACACCCATTTTAAATCATACGCGCATGCTCACAAAACTTAGGACAAGTGGGATTTCGACCCACTTATTGTCATTTTTTCCGCCAAAGGGGAGCATTCAGTATGAAAACATCCTCCTTACAACATTAGGTGATAACACACTTCATGGAATGGATTCTAACTTAAACCGAAGCCAACTCATCTCGCACTTTTGTTCTCCCCACTAGAAAGGCACTGCCTCTTCTGAATGTACCTACCCCTTTTCCACCAAGTGATGTTTTCATGCCTATTCATCCACTCTTGATTCACTCAAGAAGCTTCATTGATGGCACCACTCTTAAGACACTCGAGACGCTTCACTAAAGCAACAAAAACATCACCCAAAATAAATGTGCGTGAATATGCCCACACTCGACTACCGCGGTGCATAAATATTGAGACAAGCTCAACCGTTGGAAGTGTCGATAGGTACAATAAACTGAACCCATCTCTTGAATTCCATATTGTATGGAAAAATGTGAGAGTTTGAAAGATTAAAATGTGGAAAAATGCGAGAGTTTGGAAGCCCAAAATGTGGAATTTAAATACAGAATCAAGAAGCTTATGAATTTGCAGATTGTTTAATAACATCTCTTGAAACAACCTAGATAATGCTTGGTACAATACAACTTCAAATAGAAGTAAATGATTACAACGTGAGAACATAAATGAGCAGAAACAAAACACAAGTTGGAATTTGAAATTGCAGCAAAGATCCATATAGATTATCTCTATATGAGACATAAGACTTTGGAAAATAAACCCCAACAAAAGGAAGAGGAAAATCTAGCTCTCTTCACTATATTATGGATTCCTTAGGTCCCAAAAATTGATTGATTCATTCTATTGATAGACCATGCATTATAGGCCTACAAAAAAAATTAGAAGGGATTTGGTAAGAGGTTACAATCGTTACTGAAACATGCTCCTCACTATTATAGTTGGCCAAATCCTCTATGCCAACTTAACAATGAGAAGAAATTTGGTAAGAGGTTACAATCGTTACTGAAGCATGCTTCTCACAATTAGAGTTGGCCAAATCCTCCATGCCAACTTAACAATTCCCAACATATATGTTATCTAGTTTGCTTGTTTGCTTTAGCTAGCATTCATGTGCACCAACTATTCAAATGAAATATTTTAAAGTACTATTGGAATTCACCAACCTGTGCCAAATAATACTATCCCAAATCACTTCAATTTACATTTAAATCCAACACTCATTGCAACCTATCTCTACAATATTGGGCTTCTCCTTTAACAGTCTCAAAAACAGGCAGATTTTCTTGAGCCCATTATCCTAAGAGAGGAAGAAAATGTTTAAAGTTGAATAATGGGAGTTGGCTCATCTTTTTCTCCACTTGAAAAAAGTCATAACTTCTTATTAGGTATGAAGTATAAAATCTTTATTTGCTTCATTATGCTTTCTAAAATCACAAAGCCTCAAACAATACGAGAGAATTAATCCCCTTCTATCTAGCTTGTCAGTTGTCAAGGTTTACATTCACTATTATTTGATAGAACTACCCCATTCTTCACTCTGTAAAATCCAAAGGAAAATATCTCATGACAGAGATTCTTAATATCATAAAAAAGGAGTCAACACGTGACTGTCTTTCACTTTCTAGTTCCAAAAATAGAACATAAATTTTGGATGGCTCAGGGCCCATTTACTAGCATTAGGAGCCTTCTGTGAACCTTAAACTCTGCTTTTAGACCTGTAGTATACCAACAATAGTCCTAAATATCCACCACACTTTCCAAGTCGTCATGATTTAGTTCTTGGATAGAAATTTCCCCATTCTTCAATCTGTACAAACCAAAGAAAAACCTCTCAAAATAGAGATTCTTAGCATCACCACAAAAGGTGTCAAACAGTGATGATCTTTTCACCTACTAATTCCCAAAACAATATAATTCAAAACTATAGTTGTTTGATATATGTACTATCTTATACCATAGGATATAAAAGATAAAATAATAGCTCCAGATCAAAGAAAAAAATTGCATGGCTCAAGGCCCATTTACTAGCATTGGGACCTGTTAGCACAAATTCTGGAATGGGTCGTTTTCTCTCCTAAGTTGAGCCCATGGTACAAAAGGAGAAGAGGTGGGATAAAAACCCACTAAATGGAAATTATTCGTGGACTGTGCTAAAAGTGCCCAAGCGCATATCTCAAAAAATCTTGTTCGGGGTTCAAAGTCAAGCGAGTAGGCAAAGATCTTTTTTCAATGACCAGGATTCATCGAGGAAGAAGATCATTGATCAGTGGGAATTCGTGATTAGCAAAGTTTCACGAGGATTATCACTGAGGACATCACCTATATCGTAGAAGTGATTGAGGCCATCCATTTCAATAGACACAAGTGGCATGCGATTGAGCTTCATCGCGTTTCGGTCACTAGGACTTTGAGAGCAAAGGAGCAAGAACTCTTGATGGGAGAATTCCCAAAAGAATCTGGTCCGTTGATCATGGATCAGTCTCAGCCGTCTATCAGGGATGAATCTCGATGCATGAATCTAAGGAGTGGGCATATCTGAATGACCAGGATCTGTGTGCCCAAATCTATGGCCAAGGTTCCATTCTGGACCCCCTTCGTTGTTCTACCTTTAAGAAGGGGGGGGGTGGGTTTGGAATTGAGCACACATCTCTCAACGACCTGGATTTGGGAGCCCAGATCTACGATCAAGGTTGGATTTTGGACCCCCTTTGCTTATCTACCTTTAATAGGGGGGGGGGTGTCTGGAATTGGCATCTTAAAGCGGGTCACCCTATCATCTCCTCACGATTGCCTCCACCTTTCACCTTCCACCATCTGTCTTCCACTCCATATCTCACCTCCACTCAGCGCCATCCTGGCCCACCTTATTCTTGTTTCAACATCTTTCCTTCTGACACCTTTCCCTCTCCTTTCCGCATCACTTCGTCATAAGCAACGCATCCTCCCTTGACCAATCATGTCCCGTCACCTCCTCATTCATTATTTCCCCTCATCCCTGCCTAGTCACCGCTCATCCACCACTTCCAATCATGTGCCCCAGTCTTCGCACCGACCTCTACACCTTATAATTAAGCCTTTTAGCCAATCTTGGTGGCAGCGTGAGAGGGCATCCACGTCCCAAGAGTGCAGAGTTGTTCGGGCTATTCCCAATCCCAAGGAAGCAGTTATTGAGGTGGTTGGTGGTGGTTAGACATTGTCTCCAACATAAATGGAAAGTCTAGAAAGGGACCTGAGACAGGTCAATTCTTTTGCAGGGTTTCCAGGAGCCTGGTTGCATCTGACACGAGTGCACGACCATCCAAAGACTGCAGGTGAATTTTTCTAGTAAACATGCAGACGTAAAGTTTTTAATGATAAGTCTCAGTTTTGTTGTTGTTATTAGCTTTGGGTATATGTAGGCAATTTTTCCATTTTTGTAATCTATCGATGGTAGAGCTAAGCTCCCTACTGTAAATCTTTAACAAAGCCTCTAGTTCTCTAGTTATACAATGATATTTTGAGATTTCTTGTTTAATGGAGGCCAACCTCCTCCTTTTCTTGTTCCTCTTAATCTGAAATCCCAGGTATGGATGATCAAGTCGGGTGTTGTTGTAACTATATGATGCATGTTTGATTGTATTAGTTCTGCAACATTTGAGGTTTACTTTGAAGTTTCTCTGGTCTGAGAGGATCTCATATCTGAGACTTTTCCCCTTTATTTCCTTCCACTTACTCACCACTTTGAAAAATTTACTGGCTTAAGTTAAATCAATACCTCACACGTCCTTCTTGTTCCAACCCAGTTTTCTGAGTGAGCGATATTGTTCTGAGTTTACTTCCATTCGATCATCCCCTTTATAAAAAAAATCATGACATAAACTGATGGGCCTGAGGCTTACTCCTTCCGCAATCCAGGAGTGACTTCTATAGCCAACATTTCTGGCGTCGTTGTCAAGGACGAAGTTGAAAATTGTCCCTGATATTGAACAACATTGAGCCTCTGATTCTGAAGGTGCATCAAGCTTTAGAGCCCTACAAGATTGCTACTATGCACCTGGTGACTCCATTGTGATGAATCCACTATGAAGAACTTGTTGTTTTAGTTGTGGCTTCCAGAAGTAGACACACGCGGTCCCATTCACAGTTGCCTCTAGCTACACCTGAAGCTGATCTAGAGGTGATTATCAGAAAAGGAAAGGCCTCTGAAGGAGAAACTTCCACCGCTAAACCAGGTATTTTTCCATCTCCTTCTGTAGAAACTCCATTTTCTTCTTCTCAGCTTCCTAGCAGACCTATTTCTGAAGTTTCCCATTTCCTCAATTTTGGGAGTGTTCCTGTTGATTTTTCCTCTCCCGGAGGGAGAAATGCTTGTCACACCCCTCTCTCCTGAAGCTGTACCTTGGCATAGACCTAGGACCACAAAAGATTTCCCCACTCCCAGCTTTACCACTCCTCCTCTTGTTACTATTGCTGCTACTGCATAGAGAGAAGCATCTGATGACTCAAGCCCTTTATCCTTCTCTCTGAATCCCCCATTGTTTCCCCTTCCACCTAGAATCTCATTTCCAGTATTCCCTATTCGATCTCCTTCTCCTCCGAGTTCTCCTCCACCTAATATTCCTATGGCAAGAGAAGATCCCCCCATGACTAGAATGGAGGCTATAATAGCTGCTAGGTATGCTCCCCTTTTGTTACCTCAACCTCCCAATGCCCTTCCGACAGATGGCTACCTTAAGTAGTTGTCCAAGTTTACAGGCGAAGGGGACATAGTTGCAGAAGAACAGCTTGAAGCCTTTTATAGTTTTATAGATGATCATGTTATCATGCATGCAGACATATGGATGAGAATTTTCATCCATAGCCTTGAAGGTGAGGCTAGAAAGTGGTTTAGGGCTCTGGCTCCTAGATCTATTGATGCGATTGAGGCTTTGGATAATGCCTTTTTGAGATAGTGGGGAGACAAAAAAGACTTCATGTATTACATGACGGAGTTTGGGTCTTTGAAGAGAAAGGAAGGAGAGTCTGTCTCTGACTTCTCCAAGAGATTCAATAAAATGTACAATAATATCCCCACTGAAATAAATCCCTCAGAAGCCTCTGCTAAGATCACTTATGCTAGTGCTTTTGATCCTGATTTATGCCTTCTATTGAGGGAAAGGAGAGCCACTACTCTGGCTCACATGCAGGATGCAGCCGTGGAAGTAAAGTCTAACATATTGGTTTTTGACCAACTTAGGAATAAGGCCGATAGAGACATATCCAAGAAGAGACCTGAAGCCTCCCCATCCAATTCCTCTTCCCTTCCCCTTCAGACGGACGGGGTAACTAAAATGCTAAAATCACTTTCGGCTAGAATGGAAAGGTGGGAGTTAGAAGGGAAGCCCATGTACAGAAATCCCCAAAATACTGATAATAGAGGCTTCAGGAGGCCTAACAACAATGTGCCACAGGCCTTTCCAAGGGAACAAAGGAGCAAATATAGAGACGAGTAGAGGATTCAAACCCATCTCCAAAATAACCTAGTTGCTCATGAGGAAGGAGAGGAGATATATGAGCTCGACCCTCAAATTCATTGTATTGAAGACACTTTCCCTTTTCCCCATTTGACTCAATCTATATATGAAGAATCCATTATGAACAATCAAGTCAATGAGTTGGGTATAAGGGAAAAGGCCAACAACACTCCTAACAGAAATCATCTCAGGTCAAAGAAGAAAGAAGGAAATTTTGATAGCCATGATCAGCCCCTCATAGCAGAAAAACCTGCTACAATTACCACTAAAGAAAAGAAAACTCAGAATACTTCGCCAACAGCTAAAGAACCTGTATTTGATTTAAGGAAACCCCTAAGCCTCTTTCCTCCTTTAGTTTTGAGCATGAAATTCAAAATATTAGAATTCCCGTACCCCTCTCAGAATTAGTTAAAAATGAACATTTCAAAAGGTCCCTCTCCAAACTGCTACAATCTGAGTCCCCCCAGCCTTCCTTAGACTTAGTAAATCTTCAAGATGAAAAGCCAGCCGTCGTCCTAGGTCCCATGGTAGAAGACAAAGGTGATTCATCCCCTCCCTTCTACACATCCCTATACATACATGATAAGGTGTTGCATAATTGCCTCATGGATTTAGGAGCTTCCCACAACCTTATGCCCAAAA
This sequence comes from Picea engelmannii, assembly GCA_009831015.1. Lineage (NCBI taxonomy): Eukaryota > Viridiplantae > Streptophyta > Pinopsida > Pinales > Pinaceae > Picea > Picea engelmannii. The sequence continues at coordinate 708,789 of ML776879.1, read as the reverse complement.
TAGTCATGGAAGAATTGGGACTGGAAGTGACAAAGGCTTATCATGATTTGTACTCTTTTGATTCAAGGAGGGTGAAATGCCTTGGAGTCATCAAATATTTGGTGGTATCTTTATTTTAGCTGCCAATGAAGAGTGTGGTCATGGACATTGTAGTAGCTGATGTTCCCCCCAAGTTCGGCATGCTGTTGTCAAGATATTGGATTAGAAACCTTGGAGGAACATTAAAGATGGATCTCACATATGCCACCATTCCAGTCTTTAGAGGGGAACATAGGAGGTTCTATAGAGAATCTCAACTGGCCTACATTGTCAGTGACAAAGCAGACCCCACTAATCACCCCATCTTTTCACTTGACATTGATTTGGGGTCTAGTTTATTACAGATCACTGAGACTCTTGAAGCCCCTCTTCAAATAAGAAAGCAACCCATATTTAATCATGAGATACCTCCTCCAACCACCTCTTTTTGGAAAATGTTCTTCAATGGAGCTTCCTCTAGTGAAGGCGTTGGTGTTGGAGTGGTTCTTGTGTCCCCTTGGTAAGAAACCATATCCCTGTCATACAAGCTAGAATTTGAAGCTACCAATAATGTGGCAGAATATGAAGCTCTTGTTCTGGGTATGAGGGTTGCAACAGAAAGGGGAATTGAGGAGGTAGTAGTGTTCGGAGATGATGAGTTGATAATCCAGCAAGTCAGGAATGCTTATCGGGATAAGAATCCTTGGCTCAGGAGTTATAGAAATGAGGTGTGGGACCTGATTGATAATTTCTTCTCAGCTTTCAACATTTCTTTTATTCCAAGAGAGGAGAATACTTTGGCCGATTCCTTAGCTGTCTCGGCTAGTCTATTCAGGATCTCTCTGCCGCCTAAGATCAAATATGGGGTTGAGATAAGATACAGGCCATCCATCCCAGACAATATCAAGCATTGGAAGGCATTCGAAGATGATCTTGAAATCGAAAAATTTCTTCAGTCCGTCGATGAATTTTCTTCATTGCACATTGATCAGGATCCTGATCTTGAAAGTCACCCTCACCCTGAGGTATTTTTAAATAAAATTGCTAATAACCATATTATTCATTTGCCTAGCAATCACATTCTGAAGAGACTAGTCCCTTTAGAAAGACTGTTTGATGGGAATGAGGTGGTAGTAAAGGGTAGGGTTTCAAATGGATATGATGATACAACGGAGTGCAATATCAGCGCACAGGAGGAGCCTAAGTTTGTCAAGTTGTCAAGCAGTTTGACCAAAGAGAAGAGGGCCGAATATACCGAGTTATTAAGGGAATTCATTGATGTGTTTGCATGGACCTATGAAGACCTCAAGACATATGACACAACTGTCATTGAGCACAAGATCCCACTGAAGGAAGAGGCTAATCCATTTAAGCAGAAGCTAAGATAGTTAAATCCCATGTTGTTTCCTGTCATGGAGAGAGAAGTGAAGAAGTTGTTGGATGCCCAAATCATTGTCCCCTTGAGATATTCTGAGTGGGTGGCCAATTTGATCCCGATGAAGAAGAAAAGTGGAGAAATCAGGCTCTGTGTTGATTTCAGGAACCTGGACAGGAGCTCAAAGAAAGACAACTATCCCTTGCCCAACATGGAGCACATATTGTAGAGGGTAACTGGTGCATCTAGGATATCCATGATTAACGGTTTTTCTGGCTATAATCAGATATCATTCATGCTTGAGGAGAGAGAAAAAATAACCTTCACTACCCCTTGGGGAACATTCATGTATGCCAAAATGCCTTTTGGATTAATGAATGTAGGAGCAACATTTCAATGAGCCATGGACATAGCCTTCATAGGAGAGAAAGATCAATTTGTGGTGATCTATCTGGATGACATCACAGTCTTCTCCAGGTCTGATAAAGAGCACCACTATCACTTGAGGAAAATTTTCTTGAAGTGTCGGAGGTTTGGCCTATCCTTAAATTGCAAGAAATCTTTGTTTGCTATGAAGGAGGGGAAGTTGTTAGGCCATATAGTATCAGAAGAGGGAGTGAGAATTGATCCCAGCAAAGTAGAGGCAATTCAGACCCTTTCACTTCCCAGTTCTAGAAAGGCAGTTCGGGATTTTTTAGGGAAGATTAAATTTCTAGGGAGGTTTGTCTCAAATTTTGCTGAGGTGGTGAAACACATTGTTTTCACCCAATTCGTCACCTTGTGAGAAAATAAGGGGTGATTACATGCCCAGTTGGGTCTTGCTGGGCATGACAGTTGTAGAGGAAAGGGTTAGAAAAAGAACAACAAAACTATAAATAAGAATTAAATTAAAACAAACTAAAACTATGAGCATATGGATAAAGAAATAACAAAGACAACAAGGCCAATATCACCAATGTTTTTAGGCTGATCAATTGATGAAATCAAAGCACAATGAAGGAAGGGGACTATGAGTCCCTTATTTCTCCAATGGAAGGCTCTTGTGCCCTCACAAACTTGCTCTCCTTACAATAAGAAAATGAGAATGATGGTGAAAGAACTCCAAGCACATCCACTCAATGAAGAGGTAGATGGCTCAATGAAATGGTGCTAATGTGTTATTTCCAAGGAGTGAGTCCTTAAAACAATCTAAGCAGCATAACATTACATGAAATTCCTTGAGAAAATGATGTTTCTTCATGGCGTTTTATAGCATAGCATTGGGTGATTATGTAACTCCTTTGAAGTGTGAAAAGGGGCTCTTTAGGGCTTCATTAGGTCTTTGACCAGCCTACCATGCAGATTCAGCTCAGATTTGATGGCCAAATCGACTTGGGAGCTGATCCATTAGTGGTTGGGAGGCCGACCAATTCAATAAATGCACCGTTTAGCAGGTGTGCGGGTTTTTGCGCTAACAGTCGCACGTCGTGCGCGTATGCACGCATGGTACGTTTCTGTAACGCGCATGTGCGCGTGCACCAAACTCCTGTAAAGCGCCCTTCAATTTTTGGTTACTTTGTATAGTTTTTGACCTTTTTGCAATGCTGTGAAATTAATTCAATGCCATGAATGACTTCATTACTATTTGACGATGTTGAGTTCTTGTCGCCATGTGCGGACGAAATTTCAGTGATAACAGATGCCCCCTGATGGATGAGGTTAGGAGCATACGTATAGCCGAAATCCATCAATGTTTCTTCTACTGAGAATGTTGTTGTAAGAGAGAGCAATAGTGGGACCGTTTAGAGCGATCTGTTGGAGAAGAAAGGAACCGGTAGAACCCGACCTTCCATAAGGTGCGTAACAATATACAACTGTGTACAAATGAGGCGGGCATGCCCCATGCTCGTGTTATGTAACTCTAAAAAAAGATGACGGAAGTGTTGGTGTAGATAACTGCAGCACCCTCGGGGGCGGTGATGATAAAGGAAGAAGACAATTCTGCAAAGGAATATACTCTGAACAATAGGAAATGATCATTGTAAATAAGCAGCGACGATGATGTGGGCATTGATGGCCCTACTAGGTTCATAGGTCTTCGACAAATGATAAAAAGAACTACAATAGTCGCAAAGTAAGACCCACCATAACATGAGAAAGTGTTGGCGTCGAATGTGATGGGGGCCAACGACAACAGGGAGAAATGGTGTTTCACCCTGTGTCGTTCGAGACCTCTCATTAAATGGAGAATGAGAATCAAGATACTGTCTCCCTTTTGGAAAAAGTGTGTTGCTGTCGACAAAAGGGGAATGCGACTCCTAGAATAAAAGGGCTTCATAGAATCTACTGAGGTGAGGAAGTGGCAGAGGTACATGGACGAAGTCAAAAAAGTGGGGAGACTCAAGACTGCCCTTGGTTGGAGGGTGTATGATATAATGAGTGGCCGCAACCGTGTGACAAGGTCGAGTGTCAGGGGGGACGCCAAGACCGAGGATAAGTTGTGCCAGAGTCGGGACAAGGTAAACAAATTCAGAGGGTAGAGGTAAGTGACCTGTGGAGTATTCTGAAGATATGGACGATGCCAGCAAGGGTAGATGAGAAGCAATGCTCCAACCAAGGGTAACATGGGTTGCGTGTGGCCAAAAGGAAGCAATTCGCCAACGGTGACGACAAAAGAAAATGTAACGACTGGAAATAAAGGCGTTTGTACAATAAATAACGAATAAGTTTTGGGGGGAAATGTACAAATACAGAAATAGGTGCCCCAGTGTGAAATGAATGCCCCAGGGAGGGCAGAAATGTCCTGGAAAACTGATGAAGGGTGGGGGCCCCATTGGTAAGTTTCTGTATGAGGTAGGTGAAACGAAGGTAAGGTTTGCAGATAGGAAAACTGATGGTGGATGAAATGGAGGGTTCATGATCCTGCGGAGGTGCAGGTAAAAAGAATAGAACCATAAAGAGATGATCTGGGAGTCCATATGGGAAGCTAGCAAAATGAGGAGAAGGAGTATGTGGTTGATTCGCAACATGATGAAAGACTATCGGGACTCCCATCCCTAAAGGTTAATGAAGAACAACATGAGTGTCAAAAAGGGTTCTATGAATGGGACAACTCATGTGGGTGAGAATGCTACCGGGTAACAGTACCGATGATGCAAATGGAGGTGTGGGTACTGCAGAGCTGGGAATGGGTATCCTAAAGGCCAATATTAGAGGGTGTGACTGGAAATGAAAATGCAATACAGCGGGAGAGATTACATGCCAGTGTTGAATATATACCTGAAGGGATGATGTCGATGACCGATGAGCAAGTACCTGCGCACATAAAAACCAAATACCCAACATGAACAATATCTGAAGAGAATCAAAGACATGAGCATGTATTGGACAAATGTGACAATGCGCATGCGTACCTAACCATGATATGGAAAAAAGGTGCCCCGGGGGCTTGGGATGAAAAGTGACCTAGGGACAACTATGATGTAGGTGGTGGGATGTTGATCCCGTGGCTGAAGACGGTTTGAAAAATGGACACCGTGAGCTCCCAGAATAGTGAGTGGAAGTTTGGCAAAGGGCCTATATATAGTTGTAGGGCCCACATTGCCACCTCATTTGTACTTGCTGAAATAGTGACTGGACGAGCAGATTTTAGAGGAGATTGAGAGATTCGGGGAGGATGAGGCATCTGATCGACGTTTTGTGAGTTTCAGGTTGGTGGTCTGATCATCCTGTATAGAAATAGGTTTTCAATTTTGGGGCAAGGCTGGTACGGGGGGCCGTATAGGGGTAATTAGGGGATTTTATCTGGGGTGTGGGCTCACATGCACGGGCGATTCGGTGGAAGGCGCGCATACGTGCGCGCCTGTCCACCGAATATACGCGCATTGAGATCGTGAAAGTCGGTGCAAACGCGGATAGTGCCCTGTTTCTTGTCGATGGGTATAGGGTTGGAAAACCATGAAGTGTAAGCGATGGGGTGAATAAACCCGGTCGTGCATAATTTGTCAATTTCAGCTTTGATAGCTGTGACCTTGGATGGGTGTAGCGGTCATTGTTTCTGGCGAACTGGTGTGATGTCAGGCCAGGTGTCGATGCGATGTTCGAGAATAGATGGGTCAAGGCCAGGCATATCCATGTATGACCAGGCGAAAATATCCCTATATTCTTGGAATAGGGCTTTATATGCGGCGATTTCCTGAGGAGTGCAAGCAGCTCCAATGATGATTTTTTCGACGATGTTGTTTTTAATGGAAATGCCGATTTTGATGGTGGGGGAAATGTTGGCCATATTATCTTCTTCAAAGGCGTCAGGGGAAGGAATGGGATTGTTGAACCAATCGATAGGCCCGGATGGGATAAAATATTTGGTTTCAACCGCGTAAATGGGGTTTTGGTTAGGAGGCATGAGGGCTTCCTGTGGAAGGAAGAGTGCACGATGATGTAGTGCGTCCTAGGGAGAGTCTGGGCAGTGTAGCTCTTCTAGTATTTCCTCGTCGCATTGGAAACGATGGGAATATAAGGGGTCATGAGGAGTGACCTCCATGATGGAGTGGTTGCCCCCTGTTGGAGAAGCAGAGGGAGCAACGTTAGGCGAGGGGGAGGGTTCACTCAACATGAACCATATGTTGAAGTACTGAGGGGTACCCATGGTGGTTGGATGGAGAGTCTCCGTCGGGGAATGAGCAGGAGAGTTGGAGGGGTTGCAGGGTAAATCCTCAGAGACGTCATTTAAGAACCATGGAGGCATTGGGAGTGCCTCGGGCTCTAGAGAAATGACATGAAGATCCTCGAGTGACGAAGTAATTTCAATTACCGCCAATCTGTTTGCACCCAATTCGTCACCTTGTGAGAAAATAAGGGGTGCTTACATGCCCAGTTGGGTCTTTCTGGGCATGAAAGTTGTAGAGGAAAGGGTTAGAAAAATAACAACAAAACTATAAACAAGAATTAAATTAAAACAAACTAAAACTATGAGCATATGGATAAAGAAATAACAAAGACAACAAGACCGATATCACCAATGTTTTTAGGCTGATCAATTGATGAAATCAAAGCACAATGAAGGAAGGGGACTATGAGTCCCTTCTTTCTCCAATGGAAGGCTCTTGTGCCCTCACAAACTTGCTCTCCTTACAATAAGAAAATGAGAATGATGGTGAAAGAACTCCAAGCACATCCACTCAATGGAGAGGTAGATGGCTCAATGAAATGGTGCTAATGTGTTATTGCCAAGGAGTGAGTCCTTAAAACAATATAAGCAGCATAACATTACATGAAATTCCTTGAGAAAATGATGTTTCTTCATGGCTTTTTATAGCATAGCATTGGGTGATTATGTAACTCCTTTGAAGTGTGAAAAGGGGCTCTTTAAGGCTTCATTAGGTCTTTGACCAGCCTACCATGCGGATTCAGCTCAGATTTGATGGTCAAATCGACTTGGGAGCTGATCCATTAGTGGTTGGGAGGCCGACCAATTCAATAAATGCGCCATTTAGCAGGTGCACGGGTTTTTGCGCTAACAGCTGCGCGTCGTGCATGTATGTGTGCATGGTACGTTTCTGTAACGCGCATGTGCGCGCGCACCAAACTCCTATAAAGCACCCTTCAATTTTTGGTTACTTTGTATAGTTTTTTACCTTTTTGCAATGTTGTGAAATAAATTCAGTGCCATGAATGACTTCATTACTGTTTGACAATGTTGAGTTCTTGTCGCCATGTGCGGACGAAATTTCAGTGATAACATACATCACAACCATGCTTAGAAAGGGAATGAAGTAAAATGGACTGTTGAACCCAGGGAATCTTTTGTCCAAATAAATAAGGCATTGACTGAGGCACCTGTGCTGATCAGTCATGATTATTCCAAGGATTTTCTAATTTTTTCTTTTGCTTCTTTTGATACAGTAGCAACGGTCTTATTGTAGAAAAATGAGGAAGGGAAAGAGAAACACATTTCCTTCTTTAGTAAGGCATTGAGAGATGCAAAAATCAGGTATGAGATCATAGAGAAGCAGTCATATGCCTTGGTGAAAGCTCTCAAAGCTTTCAGAGCCTATGTCTTGCACTTAAGAGTGACTGCATACATTCCTTCAGCCTATGTGAAGGACCTCCTTATACAGCCTGACATAGATGGGAGAAGAGGTAAATGGATTGCCAAGATCCTGGAGTTTGACATGGAGATAAATCCCACCAAGTTGGTAAAAGGGCAGGGTTTAGCCAAGCCACTGGTTGAATCCAATTATAAGGCCTTGGGGGTTAGCTTCATCAACGCTTTCTTAGGAAATCAGCAAGCTAAGTCACCCAGCAAAAACTCTCAGGATGGCTTATTAGTAGCAGAATGCACCTGCTACAGAGACATTTTGTACTTTCTGTAAGAGTTGAAGCCTCCTGATGAAATGGGAAAAAGCAAGGCAAGAGATTTAAAGCTGAAGGCGGTCAGATATTACCTTATTGACCATGTCTTGTACTCGAGAGACCCTCTAGGAGTGTTTCTGAAGTGTCTAAATCCACGGGAATCCTAGAAAGTTATGTTTGATTTCCATAGTGGCCTTTGTAGAGGACATCATTTATGGAAGACCACAACCCACAAAATTCTTAGGGATGGGTACTACTGGCCCACCTTATTCACTAATGTCTACAGAGAATTCTGAGCTTGCATAAAATGCCAAAGGTTCTCAGGGAAGCAGCAGCTCAAATATCTGCCACTAAAGCCTATAGTAGCTTCATCACCCTTTCAACAGTGGGGGTTGGACTTCATTGGGGAAATTCATCCTCCTTCAAGTGGCCAACACAGATGGATCCTGACTGCAACGGACTATTTCACCAAATGGATAGAAGCTGCCCCTACTAGGAGTGCTTTACACAAGGTAATTATCAGCTTCTTGGAGGATATCATAGCCATATTTGGTTGTCCCAGCAGAATTGTCACTGATAATGCTACTTCTTTCAAGTCTGAGCCTCTGGTTAAGTTCTGTGAGCAGTTTGAGATTTCACTAATTCACTCCACTCCCTATTATCCTCAAGGAAATGGACTGGCATAATATTCCAATAAAAACCTAATCAAGCTCATTAAAAGATTATTGGAAGACAATAAGAGGGCATGGGATTCAAAGCTCAAGTTTTCTCTATGGGCTGATCGAGTGACAACAAAGAAGTCCCTGGGCACCTCACCTTTTCAACTTGTTTATGGGATAGAGGTTGTTTTTCCCACTCAGATCGTTTTACCTGTAGCAAAATCTTTCAAGATCATGAAGGAGAGCCAGACCATATGATCACAAGAATTCATCAAGTGGTGGAATCGCAATAGATCAGGGAGCAGGTAATGGACATAGCTCATATTCATCAGCAGAAGATCAAGCAGGCCTTTGACAGAAAGGTCAGGAAGAATAAATTTGAGGTAGGTGATTTGGTTCTTAAGTTGGATGCACCTAGGCAGGATAGGGGTAAACACAACAAGTTTGACGACCTCTAGAGAGGGCCCTTCAAAATATCTGAAGTATTCTCGAACAACACTTACAAGTTGCAGGATTTAGAGGGCGAAGAAGTTTTTAATGCCCCAGTAAATGGGAATTTCCTAAAGAAATGTTTTTTCTGAGCCTTAGATGGCTCCTCTATTTTCTGTAAATATTGAGTTTCTGTTTGTTTTCTGCTTAATAAATGACCCCATATCCCAACGACAAGGCACTGGAACTACAAAAGGAGTTCTTAGAGAATCACAGGGACAACTCTATCCCCCATGGAGCCTAATGTTAGCACAAATTCTGGTATGGGCCATTTTCCCTCCTAAGTCGAACCCATGGTGCAAAAGGTGAAGAAGCAGGCTAAAAACCCAATAAAGGGCGATTATTCGCGGCCTGTGCTAAAAGTGCCCAAGCGCATATCTCAAAAAATATTGTTCGGGGTTCAAAGTTAAGCGAGTGGGAGAAGATCTATTTTCAATGGCTAGGATTCATCGAGGAAGAAGATCGACGATCAACAATAATTTGCGATTAGAAAAGTTGCACGAGGATTAGTGCCGAGGACATCACCGATATCGCAAAAGTGATCGGGGCCATCCATTTCAGTAGACACAGGTGGCATGTGATAGATATTCATCGCGTTTCGGTCACCAGGACTTCAAGAGAAAAGGATAAAGAACTCTCAATGGGCGAATTCTCGAAAGAATCTAGTCCGTTGATCATGGAATAGTCTCAACCGTCTATCAGGGACAACTCTCAATACATGAAGCTAAGGAGCAGGCAGATTTGAGTGGCCAGGATCTATGTGCCCATATCTACAACCAGGGTTCCATTCCAGACCCCCTTCGTTGTTCTACCTTTAAAAGGGGGGGGGGAGGGGGTCCAGAATTGAGCATGCATCTCTCAACAACCTGGATTTGGGAGC
>ML776879.1:685960-699027 GCA_009831015.1 Picea engelmannii | reverse complement strand
GGGGGGGGGGGGTGTCTAGAATTGGCCTCTTAAATTGGGTCCCCCTATCATCTCCTCATGATTGCCTCCACCTTTCACCTTCCACCATCTGTCTTCCACTCCATATCTCACCTCCACCAGTGCCATTCTAGTCCACCTTAATCTCATTTCAACATCTTTCCTTCTGACACTTGCCCCTCTCCTTTCCGCATCACTCCATCATAAGAAATGCGTCCTCCCTCGACCAATCATTTCCCGTCACCTCCTGATTCATTGTTTCCCCTCATCCCTGCCTGGTCACCACTCATCCACAACTTCCAATCATGTGCCCCAATCTTCGCACCAGCCTCCACACCTTATCATTAGGTCGTCCAACCGATCCATGTGGCAGCGCGAGAGGGCCTCCATGTCCCAAGAGTGCATAGTTGGTCGGGCCATTCCCAATCCCAAGGAATCAGTTATTGAGGTGGTTGGTGGTGGTTAGACATCGTCTCCACCATAAATGGAAAGTCCAGAAAGGAATTTGAGATAGGTCAATTATTTTGCAGGGTTTCCAGGAGCCTGGTTGTGTCTGACACGAGCAAACGACCATCTAGATACTACAGGTGCAGTCTTCTAGTAAACATGCAGACATAATGTTTTTAATGATAAGTCTCGATTTTGCTGTTGTTATTGGCTTTATTTAGGCAATTTTTCCATTTTTGTAATCTATCGATGGTAGAGATAAGCTCCCGACTGTAAATCTTTAACAAAGCCTCTGGTTCTCTGGTTATATAATGATATTTTGAGATTTCATTTTTAATGGCGGCCAACCTCCTCCTTTCCTTGTTCCTCTGAATATGAAAGCTCGGGTATGGATGATCCAGTCGGGTGTTGTTGTAACTATATGATGCATGTTTGATTGTATTAGTTCTGCAACGTTTGAGGTTTACTTTGAAGTTTCTTCGGTCTAAGAGGATCTCATATCTGATACTTTTCCCCTTTCTTTCCTTCCACTTACTCACCACTATGCAAAATTTACTGGCTTAAGTTAAATCAAGACCTCACATGTCCTTGTTGTTCCAACCCAGTTTTCTGAGTGAGCGATATTGTTCTGAGTTTACTTCCATTCAATCACCCCCTTTATAAACAAATCGTGACATCAATTGATGGGCCTCAGGTTTACTCCTGCCGCAATCCAGGAGTGACTTTTGTAGCCAATAGGACCCTTGGGTGAACTCTTTCATCCTTAAACTCTTATTTCAGACCTACATTGTATTCCATCAAAATTCCTTTAAAAAATAATTCCACCAGTGTTGAGCTCTCTGAACACATGTTGGAAATAAATGTGTGTAAAACCCCTCGCCATTATCTTCAGCTTCTCCAAAATTGGAATTCAATAAAATTTTCAAGCATGTACTCACCTATCATCCAATTTAAAACCACTACATAATCTCCAAATACATGTAGGTTTGTCACTCGCTTCTCTACTATCAATTTCAACAATAGTTTGAGAGCCATAAGATATGCATAGTTATTAGAACCTCCAGCTAGACCATCTTTGAACTGGAAATAATGAGATTCCAACAGATATAGTATTCCTCCTCCTCCACACACATGTCTTGCTGCCCTTGGCCTTGTCCATCAAAATAACCCCAGGCCCCTCATTTAAAAAATTTTGGGTGTTCCAATAACTTTTACTCTTTCATTTTGATGCTTTCATAGACGGTTCGATTTTTTGAAGTACATTGAAAGGTTGGGACCGCCTTATATTGGATTATGGCTGCATACCTAGCAAGTCATATGCCCCACGAGACCACAAAAGGGAGTGCTATGCAATTTTCCAGTTCCTTTCTTTGCATCCAATATTTCAAGCATTCACCTACAGTCGACCTTTTCTATATCCCCTCACATCCTGTCAATGCTTCCATTTCTTCCCAAACCACCCTAGCATGGAAAATCAGTTGATAGATGGTCAATTGTTTCATCTACCTTCTTGCACAGGGCACAATGACTAGGTCCATGCTTGTTCTTTCTTTTCAATACCTCCCATGTTAAAGCCTTATTTCTTAGGGAAAGCTACATAAATACATTTTTTCTTAAGAGGAGCTTTTATTTTCCATAGTATCTTGAATCATCATACTTCCTGGTTAACTTCCCCAAACATTACTTTGTATCCCAATTTTTATGTGTACCCCACCTGGTTGCATTCATAGTCCATAACAAAACATCACCCCCCTCCTTTATTCTAATATGGTTCTTTTTGAGTTAAACTGCATAGCCCTTCGAGCCATGTTATTCCTGTGCTGTCAACCTTAGTATATCACCAGATTTCCATCCCTGATGCCAAATTGAAGTACTTGCAAGATTATCACCTTGGAGAAGTTTGTGATTCCTTGATTCTGAAATTTTTCTATCATCTCTCTTGGAAGCCTATAAGATTCCCCACTACCCACCCATGGGTCGACCCCTTTCTACTTTGCTTCCATTAACCACTTTCCAAGCCAACTAGGTTCCCACCATAGGAATGGATAGAACCATTTCCTTCCAACTATAGAGACATTGTGAATTGATTTATTTTCCTTTATAATCAAGTGTTCCATTGTTATAGATTCAATATACTTTTGAGTGATCACCTATCTCCATAAACTATCCTTAGAGAGCAACCTCCATATAATTTTACTTGCCAAATAAACATATGTTTTTCAAACCCCACTCAATTGCCCCTTTTGTCTTTTCTAAGGCTTTCCATTTAAATAATGGGATGTTCTTATTTTCTCTCTTTACAGTCCACCAAAACTTAAAACATTTATTTCTGACGAATTCCAAAACACCTTTCAAAATGAATGTCATTGTGTAACAATATACTAGTATAGCCTCTAGTACTATGTTAACTAAATTTAATCTTCCTTCCAACAAAAGTGGCCTATTAACCACATATTAGTTATATTTTCAATCTTTTCCCACTTCCATTCCCTCTTCCTGGAGTCATTAGGTTTCATATAGAAACCAAGGATATTTAAAGTCTTCTTGGAAGCTCACCTTCTAAAAAGGAAAGGCATGTAAAGTCCTTACATCCTCCTCCTCCACACAACAAAAAACAATTGATGCCTTATGCATATTAATTTCCATTCCCGTTGCTATAGAATACTGGTCTAGAATCTTCTGTTAATGAAAATATCGCCAAGGGTCTGGAAAAGAAAATATAAAAACACGAGGGAGAATATTGGAAAATATCAGAAAATGTCGGAAAAATTTAAAAAATACATAATGTTGGGAAAATGCCAGATAATATCATCATCCCTCTAAAAACTGAAATTATCACGATGTTGGTAACATTAATATTCACTGTTTCAGCTATATTAACCCTATTGTCAAAGTGCAGAGTGGAGTGGGAGAATTGGGAGCATCATTTTCCATATTAAAACATGCATATTTGTGCTACCTGTAGATGAATACTACATTATTTTGAAGTTAGAAATATCATCCATAGTACATTAATGATTATATTGAAACTTTGAAAGAAATAATTATGAAGAAATGGGCAAGAAAATATAAACGAAAAACATAAATGACAAGCAATGTTCTGCCATCGCTTATATTGGGATCCTCATCACTAGTATCATCATTCATTCCTTGCCTCCTATATAGCATTTTCCTATACATCAATCCTCTAGGGACATCAATCGACACCACTCAATTTTGATGAAACTACTTAATCCAATCCTCAAAATATGGTAGAAAAAGGTTAACATGCCTAATCAATGATTTTGGTTTGAGTGAAGGGTACATTTGAGTTAAGGACATGACAAAGGAGTTTAACAATCAACACCACCAACATTGGGGTACATAAAGGGCTTGTTGCTCTTGATTAAATGCCAATCACATACCCTCATATGTAATAGAATCCAATGAAAATTTTGCAATCACATCAATCCTGAAATCCAAAAAACTATTAAGTCTACTGAATTTTTAATGGTATATGAAATTTTACTTTCTCCATATGAAGTCCAATGAGGTTGGAACCACTCTCAAACATCCTGAAACAATTAATGGTAATGTTAAAAATTTAAGTAAAGGGATAAAAATGAAATATAAAGGAAATGTGTGTTCAAGGAGTGCTCCCCTTGGCTCTTGGAGCATCCTAGGGAGAGGCATTCTCTCAAAAGGGAATGGAGCATCTCAAAATTTCCTTGAACATGCTCTCAAATTTTGGGAGCGCGCTTCCATATGTGATCCCTAGATGCTCCCACTCAGAGCACAGTTCCAGGACTGGGAGAAGGGGGGCAAGGGGACATTCTCAGTAACATTGCTTTATATAAACCTTTGAAGTGAGAAACTCAAATTCATACTATGTCCTTGAAAGTCCTAGTTGTACTTCCATCTTCCTTCTTCATTTCCCATATGGTATTGATGTTTTTTTCTATGTTTAGCATAATTATGGAAATATTTAGTGTTTTCGTCTCCATTAACCAACCATAGAGCCTTGCTCTTTAATTTTTATTGGGATTCCTTTTCATCTAGAAGTTTCCTCCTATATTACTCCAATTAGTTTAAACTATTCCTCGCAATATCATCAAAACTTCCTCCAAAATCATGTTCTTATATCTCAAATATTTATTCTTTCACTAAAATAAGAGTCTGCTTATTTTTCCTTCTCTTGAAATGAGCCCATTTTGATGTTTCACTCTTTACTTTATTAGATTTGTTGCAAACTAAAGGCTAGAAAACTCCATAAGATAGTGATCATTATAAGCAAACCATTTCTCTTAAAGCAAATTTTTGAACCCCTCATCCTCTAACCACTAGGAGCTGAATTTGAAAGAGCTAGAGGGTTTATTATCTTCCTTCTTTATTTGGAGTAAGATTGGAAGATCATTAGAATCCCCACCTACCTCTACCCAAGACTTGATCCTTTCATTGTTATTCAATACAATTTGAGATACTAAAATCTGATCAAGTCTTTTTGAAATCCTTATAAACCTATTATAGAAATAATCATGTTCTTGGGAGTGTTTTGAGATAGCATGACTCACCTGGGTGGTTGGGTATGTTACAATTGGTATCATAATTGTTGTTTTATAACATCGGTATAACACAAGTTCTTGAATGAAATTAATTAACTGCTACATACCAGGATAGAAGTTATTGGAGGAGGGTTTTCTTGGAATGAAGACATTTCACAATGCTCAGAATGAGAAGCTGTCCATTTTATTTTCGTACTAATTTGTAGACCGTCATGTATTCATTTCATAATGGTAAAAACCTTGTGTGATTATGGTGATGACCACACTTCCACCAAGATCATTGTTTGTGAATTTGTTGTCATAGATGCAAATCGTTTCCATCATTGCAGGGATGGTATGTGTTCTTGTGGAAATTATTAAGGATATTGTGTGAGCATGGGAGAGAAACCAAAACTTCATTGACTGTTGTCCTTGCCACGGTAGTATTTACTTCTATGTCATAAACTACAAGCCATTGTCTGACCTATTTGGAGCATTGAATCAACAATTATTCCAAGCAAGAAAAACAAGCACTCAGTTACCGTCGATCTCTCCTTTGCATGGGATATCCATCATTCATCTGTGACCTGGGCCCTTTTCTTTATCCCACATGCATGGGAAAAGCTAGATTGAATGGGTTTATGAGAAAAGAGGAACCAAATGTCTCTTTTGTGTGAAATGAAAGCGAAAAAACCCTACGAATCCCGTGCACAATATAATCATTTGGTAAAAGGTTCTGGTGGGCCGATACCCTAGGTACCGTATATCAAAAGAATGCAGTAGTGTCCAGTGCGGGGAGCCGATACCTGATATCCTAGTGGGTCAATGTATTTTCAGCGGCCACATCGGTGTTGTGTCATCTAGCACATGTGGAAGGGGTCCAGGTGGAGGCCACGTGGCAGTGACATGGTGATAACATCATGGTGATGAATAATTCCATGAACGATGACAGGTGTCAGCTTTAGGTTAGTGCGGGACAATTGTGGGGCCTTGGTCATCCATAAGCCATGGTTCAATGTCGATGAATATCGTCCATGAGATCTAAGTGCTGAGAGATATCGATTGTTGATCAAGCTCAGGAGGAAGTCGTACCCAAGATATCGAAGTAATAGGTCCTGGAGGACTCCAAACCCATTCCTTCAAAAGTTTCGATAACTTGATACCCAATAAGGCATGGTTAAAGGGACAAGTTTCCAATCCTTGTGGATTGCAAGTGGATGGATCACGTGCAGATGATGTCATGATGATGTAAGCATGCCAATGAGAAGTGGATAGGTGGCAACACAGGATTGGAGGAGCTCTATGCAGGTGATGACATGCCAAGAGACCATTGTGCCATGTGTTAGGACATGTGGTAGGTCGATCTTGTGCCAAGTGTCCAGGGTGCCAACAAGAATATTTCCTATCAGATATCAGGTGCTCAAGGGTAGAATGGAGTGAATTACTCGAGGGGGGGAGATATGTTGATGGACCAATATCTGATGGGAAGATATCAGATACAGAGTGATTGGTGAGAAATGTTGAATATGAAAGAGCCGAGGTCTCGTTGGGCCAGTTCCATGTGGCTACCACGTCACTAATCACATATGTTCCATATCGTGTCACATGGGTGCCACGTGGACGTGAGGTGGTTTTGGCAAAGGCAGGCCTGAAAAATTTAGAAGGCCATAACTTTTTATCCTGAACTCAGAATTAAGGAAATGAATATTCATGGAAAATCTCTTGAAGAGAATAAATGGATTATGATATTAGAATTGGACTTAGAGGGATGAGTATGAAATATGTTTTGAGAAGAGAAGAAAGGAAGATTTTTTTCATATAAAAAGGACAAAGTTGAATTGATCTGGATTATTTTTAGCATGAAATGAGAGAGGAGATATAATAAAGAAATGTACAGAGATATATAATATATCTAATCATATAACATATATTTATCATAGATATAACCATAAACAGAGAGATACAGTAATACACAATTTCTATTAATGAGCGAAATGTACAAAACTGTAGAAATATAGAGTCAAAGATTCTCTAGAATGATGGAAGCATATCTATATGAAGAGATGTGATGGCTACTCACATTATCAAGAAGATGGTTACAATGAGGCTCTAAAGGCCTTTTTAACATAAAGAAAATCCAAAACCCTAACGCCGGAGGATGAAAAACCAACAGTTTTGTGGACCCTATTTTGGGTAGTTTGGTGTATCAATTTCTTTGGGGCGTAACTTTGGCATATGAAATCTGTTTGGGGCACACAATATATTGTTGTAAAGGTATCATTGAGGAGATTCATTTTGGGGGCTCAATCTGAGATTTTGAGTATTATTTAGGTACTCTATCCCGAAATAACTTAATTTAGGCCCTCAAAATGACCCCGAAATTTTAGGAACCGAAAAAATGTTAAAAATAGTAAGTTGCCAGAAGATTGTTTTGATCTAGTTGGAATAGTTGGGTGGCCACTAATATCAACCTATATCATTACTCCCTCTTTAGGAAGAAATGGTATCCATTTCATTGAGTGCCCGGGGGAGAGGGAAAAACGTTTACTGAATCTGCATCTTGATGAGTTGCTTTCCTTGTTGGAGAAGTTGTGCTACTTAACTTGTTGAAGGTTCATGAACCGATGGTTGGAAGGGTTGGACCTTTTTAACCAGTCTGGATACATGAGATTCTTGTGTGAAAAAGGAATCTTTACACTTTGTTGCAATCTAGTCAACCTGCTTATATTGGATAGAAGGTTCTTGGACCGAGGATGCAATGGTTGTAGTGTCCTTTTGTTCACCTTTTGAACATATTGTGAAGAAGCTGAATTTTGTAGTATGAGATACTACCTTATGAAAATTTTTAGGTGGGACAGTAGTTGGAACTACCTCTGGAATCCTATAGAGATGACCCCCTAGAGTAACAATGACACTACAGGGTTGAGACTCATAAATAACATGGCAATTCCACATATATGGATGGACCAAGAGAACATCATAGAAATCCAGCGGGAAAAAATCACATAATACCTCATCCTTGAAGGGCTGGATACCGTATGACAATCGACACTATTGGTTGACACAAAGATCTCATCCCTGGAAAATCCACCCAATGTTGTATGGTTGTGGGTGTGGTGTTGTCAATAAAACCAAATATTTGAGGACCTCTGCTAATATTAGGTTCTTTTGGATTCCTCTATTAATAATAAAATGCAGCAGGGTCCCCTTCACCCACATTTGTGAATGAAAAAGGTGCTCTCCCTCTTTAGGATCTGTTGGTTCTTTTGGTTGAATTTTTGCGATCGTGACAATAGTAGTGGGGTTTACAATGATGATTTGTCTTCTACTAGTATTTTTGAATTAGGGTTTAGCTCCCTGTCTTTGATCTCATCCACCAATGAATATTTTTTAGCGACATTCATCGGTGTTGTTCCAAGGGATTTTGTGGAAATTGCACCATTTTCCAGTGTCCTTATTCGTCTTTTTGTTACCCTTCTTTTCATGTGTCTTAGACTATTTTTTTGAAGGCTAGTTGTTAGGGCCATCTTTACCATACTTTGGTTGTTGTGGATTTGCAGAATCAAACCACTGCTTGTTTTGGTGCTTAAATTTCTACTCATTTTTAACAACATATTGATAAGCAACACCTAGTGATGAGATGTCCAGAAAATCCATTTCAGTTTGGATGTATCTGTGTAGAGCCCCACAGTATTTTAGAACCATATGTCGCTTGGAATCTTTGATACCAAGCTTGGTGCTCAATGTATGGAATGTATTGGTGAACTCCGACATTGCTTGGCCCCTCTCTTTCCATAGTGTGGTCCATCTCATGCACTGGTCGTCATTGTTTCCAATAGGGTAATATTGTTCCTTGATCGCATCCACAAAAAAATACCAAGTGGGATCAACCCCATATATTCCATACTCCTCTGTGGAACGTTTCTCCCAGTAATTTTCCCACCAATGTTTGACATGGGGGAGATCCTTAAGGAGTGTTAAGGTGATCTTTTACCTGTCGAAGAAATTATGAAGAGAGAAATAACCTTCTAGCAGATTTAACCATTTTTCTAGGGAATCTGCATCTATCTGTCCTTAAAATATGGGAATATAAAAATTAACCTGTACCTTGAAAGGTGAGGTACCTCCAAAGTGGACGCTTGATGAATATGCGACTATTGTTATTGACAGGCATTGAAGGATGTGGGAAAAATTCTCCATCATTTCATCCCTCTATTGTGTAAGAGCTTGCTCAAGCAACAGATTAATAGAATTGTTTCCTCTATCATTTTTATTTTCTTCCAACATGGAGCATTTCTTGGGTGTGTGAGAGATATTTCTCCTCAAGAGAGAAAAGCTCGATACCCAACTTGCTATACTTAGACCTCGTCGGGGACATGCACTGAAAAAACAATCAAGAGCATCCTGCTATGATACCACTGATCTGAATTATTTTCGGCATGAAATGAGAGTGGAGATATAATAAAGAAATGTATAGAGATATATCATATATCCAATAATATAACAAATATTTATTAGAGATATAACCATAAACATAGAGATACAATAATACACAATTTCTATTAACGAGTGAAATGTACAAAACTATAGAAATACCAACTCACTAGAATGGAAGCATCTTATCTCTGAGAAGAGATATGATGGATACTTGCATTTGTAAGAAGATGGTTACAATGAGGATCTAAAGGCCTTTTTAACATAAAGAAAATCCAAAAACCCTAACCCTGGAAGATGAAAATCCAACAGTTTTGTGGACCCCATTTTGGGTAGTTTAGTGTATCAACTTCCTGAGGGCATAACTTTGGCATACGATCTTTGTTTGGGGCACATGATAACTTGTTGGAAAGGTATCGTAGAGGAAGTTCATTTTGGGGGCTCAATCAAAGACTTTGGCTATCATTGAGGTAATATATCCTTAAAATACTTCATTTATTCCCTCAAAATGGCCGCGGAAGTTTAGGAACCGAAAACTTCTTAACATAGTAAGTTTCCAGAAGACTGTTTTGAGCGAGTTGGAATAGGTGGGTGGCCACCGATATCCACCTGGATCATGAATATTCCAGATTCTTGCAGAATCTTACAAGAGTGACCAATAGGGAATATGAAAGTTGTTGTGTGTTCACCATTATGATTACTATCCCTGCCCAATGTAAATGTTTGATTAGTTCTTTGTATTTTTTCTGCCATAGTTGATAGAAGTTGACCTTCTAGTAAAATTGCAGCATTGGAGAAAGTGTGTGAATGGGGTGAAAGTGAAATTTTAGGAAGCCATAACCTTCATCTCTTAAATCATACTAAGGCACATGAATAGTCATTGAATAGGTAATGAGGAGGAGAAGGCATATGGCCAGTCATATTTTGAGTTGGAAGCACCTTGTTCTCAAAAACTTGAAAGGATTTTGGTGGCTTGTAGGTGCATCATCTCTAGGGGTCAGTTATATAGTTTTTGAAGCAATACCTCCACCCTTTTGTTATCAAAGTAGTGCAATGAAATAATGGAACAAGTATAAAAATTTCAGGGGTGAAATAAGGCAATGCATTATGTGCATAATTGTCTTAAAAAGATGTAATCAAAATTCAAGGAAGGATGGCAGGCGTCCAGTAGAATTGAGGACAAACAAGAACAACAAAGAGAGTTACACATGATGAAATAAAGTAGTTGATTCAAGTTGCTATAATATGGACGTTTGATAACCATATATAACACATGGCATTGGAGAGCTTATGGACTCATGGACATGTTTAGGATGCATTCTTAGTTTGGATAGGGATGTATTAATGCATGTGAAATGTTTAAGAGTACACATTACATGTTGTAGAATAGGAGTAGTTTACTATTATATTTTATGAATGTTAAAAGAAATGCTAATAATGGTTGTTGTGCCAGAAAAGAGGAAGTTATTGCATGGCTAAAAGTTGATGGTGTTTCATATGGAAACCGTCCATATGAATGGGAAATAAGAAGGTGAAATATTGAATAAGAGGATGGTGAAGGAGGCATGGCATCTCCTACCGGTACAAACTAATCAAGTAGCATCAAGACAATTAAATAGAATATATGTAGGTATGAATTTGATGGATTATGTTGAAGTAGATTTAGGTAAGAATTTTCTCATCCAACATTTAAAATTTAAAGTGATTATATTATATGTTTTGAATGCATTCATTGGAATGATTTACCATTCGGTATGGTAATGGTTGAAGGCATGTGATACTTATACAAGTTATTTAACTTTAGAATGCATTAATATGACATAAAAACATGTAGGAGTTTGTTTTTTGTGAGTTAATAAACAAAGAAAATAAGGGGTATAAAATTGTTATAGAAATAATTGCTAATAAAGAAGCCATGTGGAGAGAGTTTGGATGAGTGTCAACTCACCATGGCGAGGTGCATTGTGTGTAAATGTGGCCATGGACATTGGCACATGGGTTGAATTCTTATGAATATTGAATGCATTATAGAAGCTAGTATACAAAAATAATGCATGTGTAAAGAATATTAATTTCTTTCTAATTCATATGATTAGTGAACAAAAGTGATGCAATTGTTAGTATGCACAATTAATTATGAAATTTGTTTGTGGGATACAATAAACGTGCAATGAAGATATAATGTGGATGGAATTCTAAATATTTGTTTGGTTGTGTGAAGGTTAATATTTACAGGAAGATGGTCTTGGATATCGTAGTAGATTAAGTCCATAGGGAAGGTCGATGCCTGTTGTTGAAAAAATCCAAATAGTTATGAGAAGGAACCTCATACTTTTTGGATATGAGTTCCTATATGGAACAAATCTAAAAATGGATAAGTGAAATTGCAAATTTGTGGGTAACATATTAAAAAAATTTGATTGTAAAATATCTCACTGTTATTGTATGCATGTGATACAGGTGAGATGACAAATATCTCCTGAAGGGATTGATGAAGGCCATTGAGTTGGAAATCATGGAAAGGCCATTGTTGTAACATTGAACCTAATGATATTCCTTGATCTCCATTGAGGAGAGAAATTCCATGTTGGAGAAATCGAGAGGGACACCGTGACTATAAGACTCTATAAGTGTCGGTGCTCTTCCTGTGCAAGGAATCCTTGGAAAATGATGGAAATTTTTAGGTATTTTATAACAAATAATGATATGTCTGATCCTGGAGAGTGAATGAATACAATAAAGAGGATTCTTGAACTATTTATGTTACATTTTAATTGGTATGATGAGTGCATTGGGTGTTTATAAGAAAATGACGAGTCAAGGAAATGTGGCATCCATGTGGATGCAAATCCATGATCTGTGAATACTTCTGAAATGCCAAGGGTCTGGAAGGGGACCAAACTAAGGATAGGAAGACATTATTGAAGTAAATTACACAACATGATTGGATATGGAAAGGATATGATGCAACAAAAATATTTGATAGTCTTCCTGTTAGATTTGATGTTTGGACTGCAACCTTTTAGCCAACACTGAAGAGAACACAAGAATTACATTCTTGGTGTTGTTTTTGGGTTGAAAAGGAGGGAATCCAAATAGTCAAGAAAGTAATTAGGAAGTGTGTGGATGATGTGTTGAGGCATTGGCCAGACCTTCCAATTCACCATGATGGGATGCATGGCTTAGAAAGGAACTCTTTGAAATCAATGCAGAGGTGCATTGAGTAGGTATGCGTGAGTATGTTATAAAAGTGTGCAAGTGGTAGAGTTTCACACATGCATGCTAAGATAGAGTTTTTTATGTTTACAGGAATTACAAAATGCATTTTGGTGAATGCATCTATATATATTATATTTCTTAGAAATGATTATGCTAACAACTGAAATGATTTGATTATTGTTGATACTTAGAGGGGGGTGAATCAGTATCAAGTACAATTTAAAACCTTTTTCAACTTATAATTAAACCATTCAACTATATCCAATGAGAAATGAACAATAGTATGAGTTACACCAATACACCACAATACACCATGCACAATATATGAAAAATAATCAATAGTTATTGTTCAAGGGAAGTAATGACTTCCAAAGGTAGCTACAACTTCCAAATGTAAAGGGATGGATAAACCTCCAAGAGGAAGATACAATCCTCCAATATCAAGAGAGA
>ML776879.1:634374-678693 GCA_009831015.1 Picea engelmannii | reverse complement strand
AACAACATGATGTATACTATCCATCCATGGGTGTTGTATCTACATGTGCATTTTCCTTCATGTCCAAATACCTTCATCAATCTTGTGGTCCAAAACCCATGACTAGGGTTGACATCAATGATAACAACCAATCTTCCAACAATTATTGCCAACTATTGAAGCTGAGAACATTTTGGGAGCTATTAGATATTGCAACAAGAAAGTTGTAGGTAGAGTGGTATTGGATGTGGCACCGATGTAAGACCATAATGAATACTGATATCTACTACTGTAATATCCAAACGAATTATGAGTAGGAAGCTCATGCCTATAATTTTTTTTTTTTGTACAAAATGAATTTGAGAAATTTATAATTACAAAATTTATATGGTACACTAACAATTTTTTTGGCCTCGTATAATTTGGAAATTGAAGGTAGAATGGTATTGGATATGTAAAAGATGTAATACCATAAGGGAGACAGATATATACTGTTTCTAAAGAAAATGAATTATGAGAAGGAAGCTCGTGCTTGGGAAACATTGTTTTTCTGTATAATCAGATTTTGTAATTTAGAATTGGAAATTGTTGTGATGATATATCATGATGACTATATGTGTGTAATATACATGAGATGTTGTTTCTTGAAGATAGAATGTCTGGAATAAGAACACTAGAAGGAAATTGATATCAAGGACAAAGGCATGGGATGAAGAACGTCCAAGGGACTTGTTGCATCTAGAGTTATTGGAACTGCAACTCTTTGACTTCCTAGCCGAGTGCACTGGAGCCTTGAAGAAACGTGGTACATCCTGAAGGAATTTAGAGAAGAGAAGGGGGTACACTCCTTGGGTTGTGCAAGTTGATAGGGGATGTGATCTTATTGGTTGGAAAAAATACTATAAATTCAAATTGTTAAAATTATTATGTAGGTTTTGGTCGGGGTGCTTATATATGCATGTTTTATGTTAGAGTGTCTATGTATATAAGCATTGGTTGGACTTCCTATGCATATTGTGGGTTAGAGATCCTAGATTTGTAATATAAATAACATCGGTATGGTGGTGTGCATTGAGGTTGGTGCCAAAAATAAGGGGAGGGGGAAGTAACATCCCTGATTTTGATCCCTATGAACTAGAATGTATTATCTAAAAAAAAGTTATTTATGTTGGTGAGTTGATAAAGTTGAAAGGGTTGAAGTGCCTAGAATTGTAATACTTTATACATATTAATAAAAAATACAACACTGGTTCTGAGACAGACAATGAAAAGAGATAGGGGGCTATGATTCCACAAGAGAGGGGACTTAGGGGCTACTCTTTTATTTTTAACTTTTATTTACCCACGTTTATGTTGGAGATACTTCACACACACCTAGGATTTATTTTTTATAAAGTTTTCTCTATATTTATTAGTCATTATTCAGTCTCCTATAGTTTAGGGAGAGTATTCCTCTAGGATAATATTCTCTTCAACTCATACTTCAGTTTGATCAGTTGAGTTGAGTCTAGATGCCACATTGGGATTATCACCATGCAACATTGGGATCATCACCAACTAATGTACATTTTCCTTGGGATCATCACTAGACTAGCACATTACTCATGATTCCCTAATATCCTCCTCACTTGACTTTGTTTGAGTTAGTTAATTGAATATTGAGAGTCTAGTTAACTCATACTAGGTAGCAATTCACTCTCATAACTTCCTAAGAGACTGGACTAGGTGGAAGTTTACTTCCATAACTATTGGGGTGTGTCTCGATCACTCTATACCACCACTATGGTGCATTGGATTCTCCTCCAGTGCACATTAGTTGAGTTATATAGAGTATATCATGTGTAAATTATCATTCATTCATTTGGTTAATGAGAATTCTTCCATTCTTTCTCTCCTGCTTCTATTTTCTCATATTTTCTCTGCAAATTGTGTATGTCATTTGTTAGCCAGATCTATTCTGTACAGGTTCAACACATCTACATGGTATCAAAGCCAATGGATAGCTAGGGAAAATGCACACCAAATTATTTTTGCACGTACCGAAGATTGAACATACTGGAAAAATGAAATTTCCAAAATAATTAATTCTTACATCGTACATTTATTTTCATGGAAGGAGAATATGATAATGCATCTTCAAGGAATAGGATTATAGAGGTTAACCATGAACACAGAAACCAAACCAACATCATCCATATAAAAATCCAAGTATATAAATCAAATGGATGAAGCATTTGGGACTATTTTCAGTCTCATTTCTCCTTAACTTATCTTTCACATATCCTCCTGTAAAACCCCCAATGAATCCTGGACCACCATGGAAGGAATTTTTGGAAAATGGGAAGAGACGAGGGGACACATGATCGAGGTGGAATTTCTCACTTTGGATCCAAAAACCTTCGACAATATCCAAGATTTCTTTACCAAATATAAGGATTTGTTGTCGCAACTCAAGGCTTCTAGGGTTGATAAATTTAAGGAGAAGAAACAAATGGTTCTTACCATTCTCTCGAAACTTGTTCTAGAATTCTCAATGCTTGTATCTACATTTCATTCAGTTAGGCTCGGTTCTGGATCCACCTAGACGATTCCCTCTCTTGAGGAATTTATCGGGTCTCAGACACAAGAGAAAAACAAGCTCATCATTATGGGAAAAATCAAAGTCCGAAAGGTGCATGCACTTACTATGCAAGATGGTAGTGGTCATCAAAATTATAAATATAAAGAAAAATACAAAATCAAAACACATGAAAATCCAAAGAAGGAAGGGTACTCAAAACCCTTCAGAGATGCCTTCGGATCCAAAGGTGGAAAGGAAAGAAAAGGGGAGAAATGCACTTACTGCCATAAAGGATTCCATCCAAAATCCGCATGTATGTAGAAACAGATAGATCAAATGACCCAAATACTTCATAAAAACAACCTTGGAGATCGTATCCCTGAGGGTGCCAAGAAAAAGAACCTAGAAGATTAGAATCTCAATAAAGGAAATTATATCCATGCTTTGATTGTCATCAACTCCTCTCTGGATTCTTGGATCGTAGATTCAGGGGAATCACACCACATGGCAGCCACAAATGAAGTATATTCTTCATTGGATGCATGAAAAGATCCTCCTATTTTGATGAGGGGACAATTCTTGTTGGATTACTGAGAGGGGGGGTGAATCAGTAATAGAGCAATTTAATTATTTTTCACCATAAAATGCAAGTGTTATATCAATGTAGAATTATCATCCAATAGTTGTAGAGTAAATAAACAATGAACAAATGATAAATCAAACACATACACAGTACACCGGTATTTTACATGGAAACCCAAAGCGGGAGAAAACAATGAAATGTTTTTTCTTATATGTCTTTAATAATTACATTCATTGGAAGCACCAAATTCCTTTGTTTTCCAGATGCAACTGGAAGGAGGCTCCAACACCCTAGTTTATCATGCTACAACCCAAGGGAAGCTCCAACTCCCCAATTCTCTGGCTACAACTAGAAGGAGGCTACAACCGCCTATATTCTTCATCTACAACCGGAAGGTGTCTATAACCACCTGTCCTTTCCCCATCTAACCACCCTCAAATATAAGTATAATGATGGAACCACTATCACACTATCACTGTGATATATATTTTTGTAAACCTATACCAATCAACCTGCACCAAACAAACTGTACCAATAACCTGAACCATGCATCAACCATGCATCAACCTATACCTCAACTTGTAATCAACCTGTACCATAAACAAGTGCATCAACCATGGACCAACCTATACCAAAAAACCTGTAATCAACCTGTACCATAAACAAGTGCATCAACCATGCACCAACCTATACCTCAACCTGTACCATGAACAAGTGCATCAACCATGCACCAAACCTGTATGAATAACCTGTCATAAGAACTTTTCCAAAAAAACCTATCACAACAACCTATCTCATCAATATTATCAACCAAATCAGATATACTCACCAAGATCAATCACCAAGACAACTCTCAAATATGTGAATCAACCAAGCATAACACAACAACTCATAATCATCACCAAGATCAATATGTGCTCTTAATAATATACCAATACGAGTGTGCTACATCATCCATAAATCATGTGTCAACAATACTACTAACAAGTGTCTCCAACCATGTACCAAGTATGTACCAATCATGTATCAACTACTCATCAACTATGACTCATCAATATGTACCGACATCATCAACCATACACCTCATGTATGTGCCAACTCATCAACTACTTGTCTCAACCATGTACCCAACATGTAACTCAACCAAAAGCCATCATCAATTTAATCATCCAAATACGATTTGTAACTCTATAATAGACTTGGTGTATATGATCACATACCTACAAATATTCCTTAACTTTAACAACAAGAGACTAGCATTTTCATCAAACTTTACTTTAGTCTCACATGGATAGTTTTGGATAAGTCAACAAACCTAACTTGAAATAATCATAACTATGTACCTGTAATGAATAAATATCTGAAAATAGTACCCAATGTTCTTCAGTGTGTTTTATGCAATTCCTTTAGGTGTCACTACTTGTAACCTCTCAGAAAAGGAGTTATAGAAAAAATGGCATACCTTGTTGAATTCTGGATTATTTTAGAGAGCGAACTTGTAGAGCATGCCCCACACCAAATATTTTTTGTATGGATATGAAAATTTTACACATAATACTGCATACTTTACTATAACCAACACATTTGGTCTTACTGAATTTGGATCTATTATGAAGAAGTTATGACATTTTTACTCGAAACACCTATTTTAGACTAGTTTCAGGACTAGCCACAAACCCTATTTTCCACAGAGTGTAACTCCAGAAATAAAATGACCCACAAGATGAAATTTGTAACACAACTACTTGGATATGTTTCCTCAATGGCCTCCCAATTTCACGGTCTGAATCATTCTAGAAAAAACGTTATTGTGAAAATGGTGAGATGACCTGTAAATAACATACCTTAGAAAGAAAAAGTATTTTCATAAGATACTTGGTGCACATTTTCCTATCAACAACATCGGCTAGGGTTTGGTAGTCACAGCCACAGCAGAGGACATAATGAGTACCAAGGGGGGTGGTAATGGAACCCCCTCATACAATTAGGTAGTGGTAGACAGAGGGAAAGGGCCACGAGGCATAGGTTTCAAAGCGTTAATGACAAGCACCTCGAGATCAGAACTAGAAAAGGGTCAGGAAAACAACCAAGGAAAAAGTGATTGAATGGGGGAAGAAGCCAGAGAAAATCAGAAGGATGCACAAGAAACGATGAGCCCAATGGGGCAGAAGGGAAAAACCCATGCAAACCAAAAACATACCCAAGATAATACTAGAAGATCTGCAAACGTAACTCTACGGGGACTAGATGAATATGCATGCACTAATCTACAAGTTTATGGGTTTGTGGCCCACTGAAAGAACATTGCACAACTGGATTAAATATCAATGGAATCCAAGCAAAGAAGTGGAACTCCATATGGGCTCGAAAGGCTTATTCAAAACAATATTCATGAACCTGAAAGATAGGGATAAGGTCTTTGAGGGGGGGGGCATATTTTCATGCCTCAGAAGGACTGTACATGTGACCATGGAAGGAAAAATTCTCCCCAGAGAAAGAAACTTTAAAAAATGTACATGTATGGTTGAGACTTTGCTCCTTGCCGTTATATTACTGGCTACCTTCCATCTTTGAAGAAATAGAGAACAAATTGGGAAAATATGTCAAAACATCTTAAGTAACCCTAAAAGGGAGATATACATCCTATGCAAGAATCTACATAGAGATGGATGTGTTGGGGGCACTCCCAAAATCCATAAGATTGGAATTTAGGGATGAGGAATGGATACAAAACATTGAATACAAGAAGATCCACTTTAGATGCAGAAGATCTCACGAACATGGACACCTAATCATAGAATGCCCTCTCATTAAAAAACAAGAAGCAGAAAACAACAAACTACAATAGGACGATGATGGATTTATAAAACCAAACCACAGGAACGAAGCTAACAAGAAATAGAGTAAAACCCCAAAAGGGAGCAATCCAGAGGCTAGGAATAGAATAGAAGTACAAGACAAGACCAACAAAGGGGAAGAAGGAGTAAAGGAGAAGGAAAAATCTAAAGAAACCAGGGATCAAGAAACAAATGAGTACACAAATAGCCCAAGAAATAAGATGGGATAGGAGGGTAGAGAAGCTCCTATGAACAAAGAAACCAAAGATACTGATACCCTCATGCAGGAGGAAGACAGAGACATGGAAACGACTCCAAGCGAGGTAGGAATGGAAGATCCTGATCTCAGAGACATTGTGGAAAGGGAAGGGATAGATCTCCCAAACATATTGGAGCAATGGAAACGACAGGGCGTAGACAATGTACCAATGAAGAAACTAGACCACATCCAATACATGTTCCTCCTAAGTGAGGAATCCAAATCTAGAGGGCTCAAGCACACACACGGGGAGATAGGACACCTAGGAATCAAAGTAGGCAAGGGACAACCACAACTCTCACCCAAGAAGACAAGAAGGAAAAAAGGCAGGAAATCAAACAACGTAGCACTACAGGAACTTGGAGCTCTGTTGATAAACTCAGGTAAGATCAAAAAGCTATTTCCCAACTCCCCCCCACATGTTTAAATGAAGATTATAACATGGAATATAAGAGGCCTAAACAACCCACGAAAACAATTAATCCTTAAAGATAGACTTAGGAAGGAGCAACCAGACCTTTGTTTCATTCAAGTGAAAAAATGCATTGTAGACATAGTGGAAACAATCAACAAAAAACAACGAGGAAGTACAAGATGCTGGCTGTCGAAGGACAACAGATGGAAGGAGGTATTCTCATCTTGTGGAATCCACAAGTGATGAACCTAATAACAGTCGAGGCTACCAGGCACACACTTTCGGTTAACATGCAAATCATTGGTAATATGGAGATGGTTCTGTGCACTAATGTGTATGGACCCTAGATATTAGAGGAAAAGAGAAGAATGCTTCTAGAATTAGAAGACCTAAAATCTCGAACCAATAACCTCCACTGGATCCTGACAGGGAAATTCAACATCATCACATCACTTGCGGAGAAAAACGGAGGCACTAGGAGACTGTATAGAGATGCAGAATAATTCTCAACATTCACAGACACAATAGATATGGTGGACATCGGAACTAATAATGGACAGCTCACCTGGAACAATAAATGGAAAACCAACATCAGGTCATGACAAGACTAGACAGATTCTTGGTGTCAAAGTCCATCATTATGTAGGGATTAACCGTAGACTGTAGCATCCTTCCCTAGTGGGGTTCTGATCACTGACCAGTCCAAATGGAAGCAGACTTCCCAATCTCCCAAAATAGTAGACCCTTTAGATTTTAGGAATTCTGGATAGAACACCCCACCTTCAAGGAAAACATCAACCAGTGGTAGTGGGAGGAACAACCAGATAAAGGGACAAGGATGTTCAAGCTCTATAAAAAATTAAAGTACATCAAATATAATCTCAAGGAGTGGAACAAGAAAATATTTGGGAACATAAACCAAGAGAAGAAAAATATTGAAGACATAATGATAAAACTCCAGGAAGTATGCATAACACAGGGCTATACAGAGGATCGGAAAAAGGGAGAGATCCAAATGACCTAGGAATGGGAGGCAAGATGCCACCAAGAAGAAATTCTATGGTGCCAAAAGTTCTGAATCAGATGGCTAAAGGAAGGAGGGAGGAAGACGAAGTTTTTTTAGAGAAAAAACATTGCCAGAAGAGCCCACAACAAAATCCTGAAAATTAAGGATTAGGATGGGATCGAGAGAGAATCCCACAAGGAGATTGAAAATACTTTGGTAAGTCACTTCCATTGGATAGACCATGAACCCAAAAAAGAATGAATAGAGGACATCCAAAGGATAACTCAACACATCCCCCGTCTAGTCACATAGGAACAAAATAACAACCTAAACAAACCCATTTCTAAGGAGGAAATTGATCAAGTGATCTAGGAGATGCCCAACGGGAAATCCCCAGGTCCAGATTGTTTCACAGTGGAATTCTGCAAAGCCTGTTGAGAAGTGGTCAAACATGATGTTTATAGGGTGGTGGAGGACTCTAGATGGTCGTCCTCCATCCTAAAAGCGCTAAATGCCACAATGATTACTCTAATTCCCAAAGAAAATGAAGCAAGGACCGTCAACCGGTACATACCTATAGATTTATGCAATGTGGTTTACAAGATCATTTCCAAAGTCATAGCCAATAGATTGAAACCCCTCCTACCCACACTAATTTCACAAGAATAGGTGGGCTTCGTGGAAGGAAGACAAATCATGGAAAACATCATCCATTCCCATGAGATAATCCACACCCTTAAAATCCAAAGGAGAGGGGGGATGATAATACAACTTGACCTAGCAAAAGCCTATGAAAAAATTAGGTGGCACTACATGGTCAAGACTCTGGAAGATTTTGGTTTCACCCAGCATTGGATCAGTTGGATTGTCAGCCTAGTCTCAACGACAAGACAATCGCTCCTAATAAATGGATCCCCAACCAAAACTTTCTGGCCTACGAGAGGCATCAGAAAAGGAGACCCGCTTTCTCCCTTCTTGTTCATTTTGATTATGGAAGGTCTCAGCCAAAGCATAAAAAGCACAACAACAGCAGGAGAAATAACAGGCATCAAACCTTTTGAAAATTGCCCAACTTCCACACACCAATAGTTCATGGATGACACCTTAATCCATGTTACTCCCATGGTCAAGGAAGAAAAATCCTATAAAATAATCTTAGAAGATTTTGGGGAAGCCTCAGGTGCCAAGATCAATCACTCAAAATCTATGATATATTTCTTCAACACCAACCCTACAATTCAAAGAAACCTGGCAAATATTTTGGGATTTGAGCTCAAAACACACCCAACCAAGTACTTGGGTATCCCCCTGACAGGCAGGGCATACAACATGGCAACCTGGGAAGGAGTGATCAACAAGCTACAAGAGAGGGTGAAAAACTAGACGTACAAATCCCTTAACATAGCGGGGAGACTCATTTTGACCAAGACAATTCTACAAGCAATTCCAACTTATATGATGTCCATATTTCCTGCCCCCAAAGGGGTACCACAAAAAAAAAGAAACATCCAAAGGGAATTCCTATGGCGAGGAGCAGAAATAGAGAAGAAATGGGCCCTGGTGGCCTAGGAGAAGGTATGTAAACCAAAAAGAAAAGGAGGCCTAGGGATACATGCCCCACAAGTAACCAACGAATCCTACGAGGTGAAACTCTGGTGGCGATGAGTCAAAGAAAATTCTACACCATGGGTAAACCTCTGGAAGGCCAAGTATGCCTCAGACATAAAAAACCAAGACCAAATCCACTTTAGGGGCAGTAGAGAGGGATCAACCATATGGAGTATAGCTTGGCGCAACAAAACCTGGATCTAGACACAGAGCTTTTGGTAAGTAAGGAACAATAAAACAACCAGATTCTGGGAGGATGCATGGCAGCAGGAACCCAAAATGAAAAATCTGGACAGGGAGGAACTCCAATAGGAGATGATTGCGCAAGGCAAAACCAAAGTCTACCACTACTAGAAAAAAGAAACAACGTGCAACAGATGGAGAATCTAGGACGATATCAGTTCGCAAAATAGAGATCGGACCGCAACAATCATGAAAGAAGTGGAGGAGGAACTAAGGAAAAAGAAACTGGTAGTCTCGGAAGAAGAGGAGCAACTAAGATGGGGCCCAAAAAATGGTGGGGAATTCAACTTGAAATAAGCTCGACATTACATCATGGACCAGGACCAAGAAGATCTAGCGCAACAATGGGATAAGCTCTGGAACAACCCCCAATGGCCAAAAATTAAAATTTTCAAATGGTTAGTACTTCACAACCAAATTCTAGCTTGGTAAAACTTAAGGAAAAGGATATTCATTGGCCCGTCATGATGCCACCCCTATCAAGCTAAGGAAGAAACAACGAATCATCTCCTCAATGAATGTAACTATACAACATGGATCTGGGACTGAGTGGTAGGTATCTTTCGATAGTCCAACATGGTCCAAGGTAACATCTGTGCAACTATTAATACCTAGAATGAGAAGTACAATGAAAATTAAGAGGTGAACCTCTATTGGACTCTCATTCTGGGGATGATCATATGGGAAATATGGAAAGAAAGAAATCGGTGCATCTTCCAGAATGAGAGATGGCTTGAAGGGAAACTCAAGGGAACAATAATCTCTCGGATAAGAGAAATGGTCCAGAGCCGCAACTGCCAGATGGTAAGAGTGTAACTCATAGGCCAGGACTCCCGAATCCTAGAATCTTTCCACTTAAAAGATGGGCGCAACTGCTCTCAAGAAAGGTGGCTACCATAACTCCAAATATGTGAGCACAACTGGAACCCACCTTTAGTAGGGTCCCTCAAGTTGAATTTTGACAGGGCAACAAAAGGAAACCCAGGTATGATAGTGACGCAAACACGCTACCCAGACACGTCTGCTTCCACAGGACCTTCCTTTCCTTCGACCCAAAGAGGTGAAATGCTCTTCAAATCCCTTATCGAGACTTTCCTACACCCACAAGACTCACTTTATGATCTCCCTTTGTTCTATCGGGAAATCAGACCCCGCGTGATCGCGAGTCTTGAAACTACGGGATCGGGTCTTACGAATCTCCGAACCTCGATGAACATTCACCCACATGTTCCTTGCTTTTATCAGAAATTTTCCCATTGGGAAATTGGCACTTGTGAGGTCGTGAATCACTCACCTCACGGATCCCTGATTCCCGATATTCGATGGTACTCTCTGTCCTCCTTAGCTTCATCCAGCTAACTCCTCTCTCATGTGACCTGCTAGTCCACAAGACCATGGTCCTTTCCCCTATCGGAGTTTCGGACTTCGCGAAATCAAAATGTGTAAAACTTATGCCCTTGGGATTTTTGATTCTCCGATTCCCGATGCCACCTGGCATTCACTCCTACGAGGTCTTGACCTTTCGACACCTGTCCTTTGCTCTGCGCCTATGGCCCACACTCCTGTGGTGATCGGGAAATCACATATCGGGATATCGCGATTCCCATTGCAATAGTTCACCGACCCTTCCAAGTCCCGATCCCCGATATGGAGTGACACCTGTCCTCCACTGAAGTGCTATGACTGTGGGACCATCATGTTTTGGGATTTCGTGACTTCTCCTGTCATGAGATTCTCGTCACTGAGAATCCCGAAATGCCGAACCCCGATGCACATGTGAACTCTCTCCTCCATGTCACCGCTTCCTCGTCGCTCTATCGGGTATCACAAAATCGTGATTTCTAGTGCAGCGATTCCGTTGTATGCAGAAACCCTGAAATGCCAAACCCCGACTCCTTTGGATCCTCGGACACGCGTCCCTAATATCAAACGACTCCAACCGTGTCGGGAAATCATGGGTCGTGATTTTGTTATGCAAGAGTTTCATGACTCCTGAAACCCCGATATCCTGAACTCCAACTCTCCGGGATCTCTCGTCACGTGTCCCTGCTGTTTGGACGGCTCTGATCCTATCAGGAAATCGTGGATCGCGATTTCAACATGCTCAAGTCTCTTGTCCCTGGAAACTTCGATGTTCCGATCGCCGACTCATCAGGATTTCCTACCACGTGTCCTCGCCGATGGACGGTTCAAAACTCCCGTCGGGAAATCATGGATCGCGATTCGAACATGCGAGAGTTCTATGTCCTTGGAAAACCCGATTCTTTGATGAACTAAACCCCGACTCTTGTCTTGATTTCCGACGCATGTCCTGCCGAGATCAACGACGGAGATCCTTTCTCGGGATTTCGAGAACTACAAGGTCTCGATTCTCTGGCTTAACAAAACCCCAATGGCCCTGATATCCGATGACTCCTCCGGGACTCCTCCTCTATTCCTTCGGGCTTAAACTCTGCTCAACTTACCGAGATCTAACGGCTGACGAGATTTCACAGTTTTCCTCAGTGAATCCTGACCGTCGATTCCTCCTCCTTGAAGATTCTTGAGAAGGGTTAAATGTTCTTGCTCAGAACTTGTCCTCTGACACGTGCGCTTGCATCTCTTGCTCGAACTTTCCCCGGCACAAACTCCTGCACTCTGCTTTAATTATATCACGAAAGTGTTATACCTCCTGAGCTTTTCCACTCTGATTCTTTCAGAGGAACTTGCGTGCACTCCTTGTGCTCAACATTCAACGACTTCCCAAGTGTTGAATCCTTCCGACTCTGTGCAACTCCTGCAGTAGCAGTATTTGATTTCCTTTGCTCATATTCACAACTGAGACTTCTTCTTTAGCCTACACACTCCTTGCACGGCTTCAAAAACCCACTTCCACTTCTGGGCGAATGAGAACAAAAGTTAGACTACTGAGCCTTCATCAATGCACTCTTTGTGGATGAATTCAACTGCACACCTTGCAGGAATCTCCTGGCTCAGATAGAGAAACAATTGAACCTCACTCTCTCTCCCTTTCAGACTTTAGTTTGAAACATGAAATGACATGCACAGCATATACAAAGCAAATGCATAACAAGAAAGAAAACATTCATGAGCACAACATCAATACACAGAGAAAACAACACAAACCATGTGCTTGAATCAAAGCTTCCTTCTATTAATTCAAATGCCTGTACATGGGTGTTCTTCATACAATATTCTCTGCTTGCTCTTCTCTTCTCCTGGGTTGATAATATTACAATGCACAATGAGGGTGTCTATATCTGTTTTCCCTCTCAGACTCTAACTATCAAATCTAGACTTAAACATCCTATCTACCAGCATTAAATCTATTAAATACCGACTATCTACCAAAGGATGAGAGCTTAAGGCTCAAGGTCCAACACAATATACAGATACACCTTCATAAAGGGTTCATTAAAGACTTGTGCTACAATCCCAAAGCACTTCAAAAATTTGGGTTTGATTATCCAGCTGATCTCCGCTTGATGTGATGGCTCACTTGATGAGTTGGTGATGCTCCTGCATCATACTCCTCGGCTTGAAAACTTTCATGGGCTCTTGTCCATGAGCTCCTTCACAGTCTATCCATGATTTTGAATCACTGCTTCAGAGTCCCAGCTGGCATCTTCCACTGGATGGTTCTTCCATTTGACCAGATACTCGAAGTATTGCTTTCGTCTGGTCTTTTTGCTCACCCTCTTATCAAGTATATGCTCCATCTGTGGCTTCTCTGCAATTGGCATCTGCTTCTACCACTGGACCTATGGCTGTTCATCTCCTCCAACTCCTACTTCCTCATACTTATAGGGATATAAGTCTGAGACATTGAATGTGGGAGATATTCCGATCTCATCTGGCAACTCAATTTCATAAGCGTTTTCTCCCAACTTCTTCAAGACTCTGCATGGCCCAATTTTCTTCATTTTTAGCTTATTGTATGTTCCCCTTGGGAACCTTTCCTTCCTCAGATGTTCCAGAACTAGATCACCAACTTTGAACTGAAGTTGTCTTCGATGCTGATCTACTCTGCACTTATATTCTTGGTTTGATTCCAGCAATCGCTCCTTCACCCTGCTGTGAAGTTTTTCCATCGCCTCTGCGAATTTTTTAGCGTTTGTTCTCTTAGTCATTATCTGCTCTGAATTCCTCAGTTCAGATACTCCTCTTGGCTACCTACTGTATACAATCTCAAATGGACTTTTGCCTGTGCTCTTGTTCACTGAATCATTGTAACCAAACTCTGCCTGTGGAAACACATTGTCCCAACTGCTGTGGTGCTCTATCACCAAGATTCTTAATAAATCTCCCAGACTTCTATTTAACACCTCTATTTATCCATCTGTCTGAGGATGATAGGGAGAACTAAACATAAAATTAGTTCCCATATTATTCCAGAGTGTCCTCCAGAAATGTCCAATGAATTTTGTATCCCTGTCCGATACTATGCTTCTGGGTAAACCATGAAGTCTAACAACCTCTTTGAAAAACAGATTTACAATGTGAGTCGCATCGCTGGTCTTCTGGCATGGGATAAAATGTGCCATTTTGGAAAACCTGTCAACCACCACAAAGACTGAATCCTTTCCTCTTTGTGTCCTAGGCAATCCCAATACAAAATCCATGCTGATTTCATCCCACAGCCTCTCGGGTATGGGTAATGATTGATAGAATCTCGCATTCTGCTTCCTGCCCTTTGAATGCTGGAAAATTCTACATCTGTCGACAAACTTTTTGACTTCCGACTGTATCCCTGGCCAAAAGTATGCTTCGCTCAGCTTTGCAAATGTCTTGTCATGTCCAAAATGCCCTGCTAATCCACCACTGTGTTTTTCTTTTAACAGATTCTCCCTCATGGAGCAATTTGGAATGCATAACTGATTTCCTTTGAACAACAGTCCATTTTGGATCATGTAATCTATCCAAGGACTTCTGTCTCTGAGAACTAGATTCTCAGTTGCTTCATATGCCTCTACAAAATATGCATCACCTGCATACATGTCCTTAAGATATTCAAAACCCAATGTCTTGACTCGAAACTCCTGCAGCAAAAAACACTTCCTACTCAAAGCATCAGCCACTTTGTTAGCAGTACCTGAAATGTGTTTAATTACAAATGTAAAATTCTGCATATACTCTACCCATTTAGCATGTTTTTGATTCAACTTCTCCTGTTGAGTCACAAACTGCAATGCATGATTATCACTATACAAAACAAATTCTTTCGGGATCAAGTAATGCTTCCATTTATTTAACGCCTGTATGATAGCATGAAATTCTTTGTCATACGTGGAGTACTTTACTTTTGACTCATCCAACTTCTCACTGAAATATGCAATCGGTCTGTCCTCCTGGCTCAAGACCGCTCCTATGGCAAAGCCACTTGCATCACATTTCACTTGGAACACCTTCGTAAAATCAGGCAACACCAAAACCGGCTTCTCCATGATCTTTCGTTTCAAAAGATTGAAACTCTTTTCTGCCTCTTCAGTCCAATGAAAAGATTTATGTCTTTTCTTGACTGTGTCCATCATCGTTGCGCTAATTCCACTGAAATTCCTAATGAATTTTCGGTAGAAACTAGCCATTCCATGAAAACTTCTCACCTTGAAAATATTTCTCGGTGATGGCCAATTTTTAATTACCTCCACTTTACTTGGATCCATCTTCAATTCATTTGCCGATATGACAAACCCCAAGTAAATGAGTTATGTCTTCATAAATGAAGATTTCCTCATGTTGATCAACAACTTCTCTTGCTGTAGCTTCCTCATTACTGCAACTAAATGCTTCAGATGCTCTTCTTTTGTTTTGCTGAAAATCAATATGTCATCCAGATAAACAATGACAAACTTACCAATGAATTCCTTCAACACTTCATTCATTAACCTCATGAAGGTACTCGGTGCATTCGTCAAGCCAAACAACATGACTATCCATTCATACAACCCTTCGTTGGTTTTGAAGGTTGTCTTCCATTCATTGCCTTCCCTCATGCGAATCTGATGGTATTCGCTTTTCAAATCAACCTTTGAAAAAAAAATTGCCCCACTTAAGAAATCCATCAAGTCATCCATCCGTGGCAATGGAAACCTGTACCTGATGGTTATCTTGTTAATGGCTCTGGAATCAGTGCACATTCTTCAACCTCTATCTTTCTTTGGACTCAATACTGTTGGAATGACACACGGACTTAAACTTTCCTTGATCAGCCCTTTATCCAATAGTTCCTGCACCTGCCTTTTGACTTCTTCGTTCTCCTGTGGCGTCAACCTGTACGCAGCTTTGCTCAGCAAACTGGCTCCTGGTATGAGGTCTATATGATGACTCACACTCCTCATCGGCAACAATGAATGAGGTAATTCATCTACCACAATGTCAGTGAACTCTTCTAGTAGTTCCTGAATTTCTTCCGGCAAATCATCCACTCTCGTGTTGGTCAAAACAATTCTTGGTTTCCTGGTCACAAAGAATTGTGGATCTTCCTTCTTCTTTACTTCTGCCAGAAGTTCCTTCCCACTCATGAGAAGTACAATATTCCTCGGTTCTGGTTTTACCTCTTTATCTTTAATTGGAAGTAGCATATGTGTTCTTCCATTCTTCTCCAAAGTATACGTATTCATCTTCCCATCATGAATCACGTTCATGTCATACTGCCATGGTCTGCCTAGAAATAAATGACATACATCCATAGGAATAACATCACATAAAATCCTATCATTATATCCTCCTATATTGATGTCAACTAAGCACTGTTTGGTGACATTTACCTGATGTCCCTTCTGTAGCCATGAAACTTTGTATGGACTCGGGTGATCAGTTGTCTCCAATTCTAGTTTCTCCACCATCTCGGTTGAAACGATATTATCTATGCTACCGCTATCCATGATAACCTTGCACTTCCTGTCTTTGGTCTTGCATGTGGTTCTGAAAAGTTGGTTTCTCTGAGCTCTGTCCTCCACCTCCTTCTCGGGTGTTAAGAGAACCTTACGCATCATCAATGACCTTCCATCTTTTGCGTCTTCTGCTTCAGCATTTTTCCTCTGTGCCTCGGCGATGTGAGCTTCTCCTCCATCCTTCTTCCTATCTAGACAGTCAACTACCTTGTGTCCATTATTTCCACATGTGAAGCATGTGATGACTCCACCTCGGCCTCTTTCTCTACCTCTGGTATGAGGAAATGTGTTATTATCAGCATATCCTCTGCCCTATTCTATCTGTTGCCTTCGTTGTTCAGTGTGCTGGCCTCGCTGTGAACTTCCACCTCTTTTTGTTCTCGTCTAAGGCTTCTTCTAGTCATCCTTGGATTTTTGGAACCTATCTTGGGAAACTGACTTACCCTTTGGCTGGCTCCTACCTTGGCCTCGCTGTGCTGGCTTACGGCTTAGCTTTTCCTCAGCTTTCAACGCCATCTAATACGCATCCTCCACCATTCTGATGGTTGTCATACTCATCTCATCCTGGATATCATATCTCAAGCCATTCATATACCTGGAAACTTTTTCATCATCGGTCTCCTGATGACCTGCTTTGATATTTATCTTGTAGAATTCCTCAGTATACTCCTTCACTGTCATCAGCTTCTATCTCAGGTTCTGCATTCTCCTGAACAGTGTGATTTGATAATCCCTTGGGATGAACTTTGCCTTCATTTTTGCAATCATTCGATCCCATCTTTTGATCTTTTGTTTACCTTTGGAACGTCTATCTGCTTGAAGCTCGTCCCACCATAATGTTGCGTGTCCCTTCAATTTTGTGACAACGTGCTTAACCTTTTTATCCTCTTCGATATCCTCATAATCGAAGTAGGTGTTAAGAGCTCTAATCCAATCTAGAAGCTCTTCTACATCCAGATTCCCTTCATAAGTTGGAATGTCCATCTTTGTTTTCGAACTCATTCGGGCGATAGCTTTAATTAATCGCTCGTTGGCTGCATCTTCAGTTGCAACTTCTCCTTGTTGTTCAGCTTCAACTTCGCCTTCGGAGTCGCTCAGATCTCCAGCACTGGCTGTGCATCTCTGCGTTGCTTCCATATCTTCTAATCTCGCTCGGAGATCATGTATCTACCTCTCCATTTCTAGATTATGTTCTTGTCTCCCTCTTCCTCTCTAGTTTCCCCTATCCTCTGGATCGGGTGATTGTCTTTCTCTCCTCAGTGGCATGGTGAATTCTTCTTTTCTTCTCTGCTACATAAAAGAGAGAAATTTTCTCGCTCTAATACCACTTGACGCAAACACGCCACCCAGACATGTCTACTTCCACAGGACCTTCTTTTCCTTCGATCTGAAGAGGTGAAATGCTCTTCGAATCCCTTATCGGGACTTTCCTACACCCACAGGACTCACTTTATGATCTCCCTTCGTTCTATCGGGAAATCGGACCCCACGTGATCGTGATTCTTGAAACTACGGGATCGGGTCTTACGAATCTCCGAACCCTGATGAACATTCACCCAAGTGTTCCTTGCTTTTATCGGAAATTTTCCCGTCGGGAAATTGGCACTTGCGAGGTCGTGAATCACTCACCTCACGTATCCCCGATTCTTGATCTCTAATGATACTCTCTGTCCTCCTTATCTCCCTCCGGCTAACTCCTCTCTCATGTGACCTGCTAGTCCACAAGACCACGGTCCTTTCCCCTATCGGAGTTTCAGACTTTGCAAAATCGAAATGCGTAAAACTTACGCCCTTGGGATTTCCGATTCTCTGATTCCTGATGCCACCTGGCGTTGACTCCTGTGAGGGATTGACCTTTCGACACCTGTCCTTTTCTCTGCACCTATGGTCCACACTCCTGTGGTGATCGGGAAATCGTGTATCGGGATATCGCGATTCCCGTTGCAATAGTTCACCAACCCTTCCAAGTCCCGATCCCCGATATGGAGTGACACCTGTCCTCCACTGAAGTGCTATGACTGTGGGACCATCGCATTTTGGGATTTCATGACTTCTCCTATCATGAGTTTCTCGTCACCGAGAATCCTGAAATGCCGAACCCCGATGCACGTGTGAACTCTCTCCTCCACGTCACCGCTTCCTCGTCGCTCTATCGGGTATCGCGAAATCGCGATTTATAGTGCAACGATTCCATTGTATGTGGAAACCCCAAAATGCCAAACCCCGACTCCTTTGGATCCTCGAAAATGCGTCCCTAAGATCGAATGGCTCCAACCGTGTCGGGAAATCGCGGGTCGCGATTTTGTTATGCAAGAGTTTCACGACTCCTGAAACCCCGATATCCCAAACTCCGACTCTCTGGGATCTCTCGCCACATGTCCCTACTGTTTGGATGGCTCTAATCCTATCGAGAAATCGCGGATCATGATTTCAACATGCTCAAGTCTCTTGTCCCTGTAAACTCCGATGTTTCGATCACCGACTCGTCAGGATCTCCTGCCACGTGTC
Organism: Picea engelmannii; assembly: GCA_009831015.1. NCBI lineage: Eukaryota > Viridiplantae > Streptophyta > Pinopsida > Pinales > Pinaceae > Picea > Picea engelmannii. The sequence continues at coordinate 659,802 of ML776879.1, read as the reverse complement.
CTCGCCGATGGACGGTTCAAAACTACCGTCGGGAAATCGCGGATCGCAATTCCAACATGCGAGAGTTCCATGTCCTTGGAAAACCCGATTCTCCGATGAACTGAACCCCGACTCTTGTCCTGATGTCCGACGCATGTCCTGCCAAGATCAACGGCGGAGATCCTTTCTCGGGATTTCAAGAACTACAAGGTCTCGATTCTATGGCTTAACAAAACCCCGATGACCCTGATATCCGATGACTCCTCCGGGACTCCTCCTCTGTTCCTTCGGGTTTAAACTCTGTGCAACTTCCTGAGATCTAACAGCTGACGGGATTTCACAGTTTTCCTCGGTGAATCTTGATCTTCAATTCCTCCTCCTTGAATATTCTTGAGAAGGGTTAAATGTTCTTGCTCAGAAATTGTCCTCTAACACCTATGCTTGCATCTCCTGCTCAAACTTTCCTCGGCACAAACTCCTGCACTCTACTTTAACGATATCACGAAGGTGCTATACCTCCTGAGCTTTTCCACTCTGATTCTTTCATAGGAACTTGCGCGCACTCCTTGCGCTCAACATTCAACAACTTCCCAAGTGTTGAATACTTCCGACTCTACGCAACTCCTGCAACAACAGTCTTTGATTTTCTTTGCTCAGATTCACAACTGAGACTTCTTCTTCAGCCTGCGCACTCCTTGCATGGCTTTAACAACCCACTTCCACTTTTGGGTGAATGAGAACAAAAGTTAGACTACTGAGCCTTCATCAACGCACTCTTTGCGGATGAATTCAACTGCACACCTTGCAGGAATCTCCTGGCTCAGATAGAGAAACAATTGAACCTCACTCTCTCTCCCTTTCAGACTTCAGTTTGAAACATGAAATCACATGCACAGCATATACAAAGCAAATGCATAACAAGAAAGAAAACATTCATGAGCACAACATCAATACACAGAGAAAACAACGCAAACCATGTGCTTGAATCAAAGATTCCTTCTATAAATTCAAATGCCTGTACATGGGTGTTCTTCATACAATATTTTCTTCTTGCTCTTCTCTTCTCCTGGGTTGATAATATTACAATGCACAATGAGGGTGTCTATATCCGTTTTCCCTCTCAAACTCTAACTATAAAATCTAGACTTAAACATCCTATCTACCAGCATTAAATCTATTAAATGCCGACTATCTAACAAAGGACGAGATCTTAAGGATCAAGGTCCAACACAATATACATATATGCCTTCATAAAGGGTTCATTAAAGACTTGCACTACAATCCCAAAGCAATTCAAAAATTTGGGTTTGATTATCCAGTTGATCTTCGCTTGATGTGCTGGCTTGCTTGATGAGTTGGCGATGCTCCTGCATCAGATAGGAATGGGAGGTGTAATCAAAGATAGTGACGGTAACATAATCCAGCTATACGCGAGGAGTATGGGAAACTCAACCAACAACGCAGTGGAATTGAGAGCCCTGGAGATTGGCCTCAAGATTCTAAGCCGTGAATGGATGACAAATACCATCGTGGAAGGTGACTCTAAACTGGTTATAAACACAGTTAAGAGACTCCAAAATGGCACCAGATTGGGCAATATTCAAAGGCACCTATGCTTGGCACACTCCCTGCAAAAAATCTAGGAGCATCTGCAAATGATGAACAAAGTGGAGTTGAGCTGGGTATGCAGGTTAGCTAATGGACTAGCAGACAAAATCACTAATGAGGGGGTTAACAAGGAAGGACCAGAGCTAGACACTACCTGGAGTAACATCCCAAATGGGAAATTTAGAACATATTGCATCCAACTAGCGACAAAGGACCATGACGACAGCCAAAGTATGAAAGGCCACATCAAGGAAGGAGGCACAAGGCCAGTTGCTGGGCATGAAGGATCTAGGTAGAATCTGACTGCCCAACACTCGACCACAAGTTACAATGTAGACTCAGAACACATAGCAGATGGGGGTACGACACCAAGGTCTTGTTAGTAAGAAGAAGTACATGGGTAGAACGTGGAAAAGTATAGACAACACTCAGCAGGCCACAAATGATGACGGGAAAAAGGTGATGCCATGGACCAGTACGAATACACCTTACCCAAGCATAGATATGGGGAGTAGCACAATTGGTTGTACAACGAACAGGGGCAAGGGCTGATGTAGGGTTTACAGTCAGGCCATCATGATCACACATATTGAGATAGGGAAAAAGGAAGGGAAGGCTCACCTATATGGGTAGACCATGATTGTCAAGACATGCTCGTAGCTGGAGAAATCCCATAAGAGCAGAGGCATTAGGAATAGATACAGACAAGAAAATCGCAACTGCAGGAGCTACCACAAAAACAAGGGCTATGTAGATAGGAACAAGAGGAGAAACCAAGGAAAACACTACCACAAACCAGCCAGGATGGTACGTATGAAGATAACTCACAGCAAGAGAATCCCCCAGGGGAAAGAACCTTTGAAAATCCATCAGAGGATTACAAGGATGGAGAAAGAATACATAGACACCAAGAGTACCTTTTATACACTGTTTGAACTAAAAGGAAAAGAAACCATCAACAGATGGGAGAAAAAAATCAATGCTACATGCAAGGGTAAATCCTGGGAGGAACTGATTCAGGAAGTGGATTGGATCACAGAACCAGGGGCTACGTAGGCTAGAGAAACCCTCTACCACAAAATGGAGGAGATGGCGTGGTGAACAAATATGTTAATAGGCAAGGTGGGTGATGAAAGGAAAGATGACAGCCAGAAGGATAACAAGGACCACAAAAAATTATTAAAAGAGATCCTGAGTCTCCTCAACAACCTAGAAGCCAGTACAAAATGACTAGCTAAGGGCCAGAGGCAACAGAAGGAGAAGATGGAGCAAGTGGCAGCCCAATTCCACCTATACTTGAGATATGTCCATCACATGGACATCACACCAGCCGATGGGAATGGAACACCAACACGTATCAGAAATACTCGTACGGTGGTCCAGAAGGAAGAGAACAAGGATAGGGAGGATGAAGGAAAGAAACACATTATCATTCTGGACTAGCGCATGTTCAGCCAATGGTCAAGTCATGTTGCCTCCATTTATGTTTTGTTTTTTTGTGTCTTTTTACATCTATGACTTTGTTTAGTTTTTCAAAACTGGATATGGTAGGACTGGGTCGGTTTCCCAAGGTGGCAGTCCAGTCATACCCCTCTGCTATCCCAGTAAACACAACTCTGGAACCCCTCATTTGGTTTCCCTTTGGGAAGACCAGGAAGCCCCACCTTTTGTATCATAATCTCTTTTAGTAATACAGGAACCTTAAAAAAAAAAATACCTTAGAAAGCATCATCAAAATAATGTATCCTCCCTTGAATTTCGGATTTCTTTACTTCACCTTCCCTCTGAAATTCAGCTTAGATATCCTTTGGTTACCTCATTCACCTGTAGATATTCAATATTCTCAAGTGTGATTAAAAATGAGAGAGCCTTTCCTCTTATTTATACTTTTATGTAGCTTCCTCAAGGGGTTACCTTTTAACCATGTTAACCCACTTTCCTTATTTTAGGGTTAACCCACTTCTAACCACTTGTCAACTTAGTAATTTATCCATTAAATTCACTATTTAAATAATTTATTTTGTATTCACTTTGAATTATAGTACACTCATCACTTCACTTTATTATTTACCTTCTAAAATCTCTTAAACCACTTTGACTACTTTGACATTTTGGGGATTCTAGATGACTCATGAGGGTTCTCCAACTTCACATGGCCATAACTCTCTAATCGTGAGGAGTTATGTGGCATTCCACATACCACTAGAAATGGAATGGCATGTACTATCCATCTAGAATATTCTTTCCTGGAAATATATCAAAATGCATATCATTATCCATCAAACAAACTTGGTTCCATTACCCAAACCTTTCTCCAACTTCACATGGCCATAAATCTCTAACTGTGAGGAGTTATGTCATGTTCCACATACCACCGGAAATGGAATTCCATGTACTACCCATATATAATAGTATTACCTTCAAATATAATAAAAATCATAGCATTATACATCAAACAAACTTGGGTCCATTACCCAAACCTTTGTGCTACCGAAATTCTCTACTGGACTTTCTCCAAGGGTTGACATCAATCACTCTGGGTTGAAATCAATCACTAAGGGTTGAAATAAATCTACAATATCACTCTCCAATGGTTGAAATCAATGAAAACCAACAATCCATACCAATTTTCCATCAACCTAAGCCAACTGCCTCACAATCTCCCACTTTGGCATTGATGGAAACACCAACATTGATGGAAACACTTAGTCATGATAACATTCATGCTTATACTCATCATAAATGTTTCTATCTCTCCCCCTTTGACATTGGTGGCAAAGGGTATCTCCCTTTGGGGCTGCTCCCCCTGATTTAACTCTCCTTGGGTTTCTCCCTCTGTCTACATGCCTCTGTGCTCTCTCTCCAAGCATTTCTATCATGCATCTGATAAATATCCCCCCCTTTGTCATCAATGGAAAAGGTATCTTTCCATCTAGATATGCTTCCCCTAACTGAACTATCCTTGGGGATACTCCCCCTGAATGAACTCTTCCTGAAATTGATCCCCCAACCTGAACTGTCCTATTTATGGTGCTTCCTCATGTAAATCTAAGACATATAAGATAAGGATTCAAAATCATTCATTTTGGAGAAGAAATTACTATGAGTCTCTAGCGAAAATACTCAAAGGCTTCACTTGGAAGCGTTTTTGTAAAGATGTTTTCCACTTGTTCTTTTATGCCCACATATTCAACTCTGATGTTCTTCTCTCCAACATGTTCCCATAGAAAGTGATACTTTATTGGAATGTGATTCTTCTTGGAGTGCATCACCGGGTTCTTTGAGATACTGATGGTGCTTTTATTATCACAATAGATTGGAATGGGCTCAGCATACTCAACCTATATATGTTTCAAAGTTTGTTTCATCCATATAACTTGAGTACAACTTCATGTTTCTGCAATATACTCTTCTTTGGTTGTAGATAAAGATATTAATGATTGTTTCTTACTTATCCAAGATACTAAACACTCACCTAAGTATAACATTGATCCACTGGTGATTTGTTGGTCATCAATGCAATATTCCCAATATGCATCTATGTAGGAAATAAGTGATATATCCTTTCCTTTTGGATACCATAATCCAAACTCTTCTATTCCTTTGAGATATCTGAAAACCCTCTTTACTGCTAAGCCATGTGATTCCTTTGGTGCTACTTGAAATCATTCCACCTGTCCACCTTCTTGCATTACATCTAGTCTAGATGTTGTCACATATAGTAAGCTACCAATCATTGACCTATATTGCCTCTAGTCTGTAGACTTTGAATCATCATCTTTTCTCAACTTGCAACTGGTTTGCATAGGAGTGGTAATTGGTTTGCAATCTTCCATTCTGAACCTCTTTAGAATTTCTATGATATACTTAGTTTGATAAATAAAAATTCCTTGGTTTCTTTGACATTTCTTAAGACCCAGAAAGAAGGATATTTCTCCAAGTAATGACATTTCAAATTCATTCTGCATGTCCTTTGCAAATTTCTAGCTTAAACTGTCATTAGTACTTCCAAAAACAATATCATCAACATAAATTTCAATTAATAAAATACTACCTCGAGTTACCTTGATGTAGAGGTTGTTGTATGTGCTTCATTTCCATAGTTCTTAGGGAGTTTTGTCATTGTTCTTTCTAAGCATTACTCTATTTTGAATGTGAACTGTTGTATGCACTGCATGTGTCCAAAAAACATATGTCAATTTTGACTCCATTAACATTGTTTGCGGCATTTCCTGTGTAATTATCATCCATTATGATAATGTTCCTTTGTCTCTGAACCACTCTTTGAACCACTATGAATCCATGCTCTCGTCCATACTGTCCAAGACTATACTTGTGCAACTTCCATAATGCTGGCTCATTTATCACTATACTATCATGAAGTCTTTATTAATCCATCAAATTGTACTTCTGCTAACTGATTTCTCTAGATCTGTCTTCTCAAACTATGGATGTTGCTCCAAGGATGGTTATTTGGTATGTCACAACTATTGCATAGACTCCCCCTGTCTAATATTTGTATTACATGGGATTCTTTAAGCCGAATGGCTCAGAACAATTTCTTCTCTAATGTGTATTCATCATCATCTTCATTGGTAGATTCATTATCTCTCTGAGCTTTGACTTATTTGTTTCTGTCTGTGGATTCATCTTTCACTACAACTCCTGAAAGTACAATCTCTTGAACCTGTTCCTTATTTACCCATCCTTCTTTTCTTCCAGTTATTTTCCAAACCTTTATGTATCTGACATCTTTCTTTTTCTCTATAGATATTTCTTCATCTCGTTTTATTTCTAATCTTGCGATCTCTAGGACCTAGTCTTTGTTTACTTGTTCTTCATGTTTTCTTATCCATACTTTCTTATATCTGATATCAATGTTCTCTTTCATGGAAGTATCGATCATGATTCTACAATCACTAGATATGTGTCCATAGTTATGACATTTGTAGCATTCAATGTTACGTGAGACCACATATGAACTTCTTTCTTGAACATTTCTTTTATAATCCCTGCAATCTGCAACCTTATGTCCAAAATTAGTACAATAAAAACAATGACCATAAAAGAAATTTACATACCTGGGAGTAAATGATCTTCTTTCTGGTGTAGTCCTTCTGAATTTCTACCTTAACTGATCATGATCATGATTGAAGCTTCTTTGTGGCTTGAACATGAATGGTCTTCTTGAAGATGTATCTTCAATAGTTTTCTTATATTCTGGTTGACCATGATTCCTTCCTTTGAGTACTTCTGCAAAACTCTTTCTATTTTCTTCATTCTTCTTTTCTAGCAACCTTGAGTGTTTCTCTTCATTCTCTATAATTGATGTGGATGTTTCTGTCTCTTCAACGTTCTTGTTGAGCTTGATGATTTTACTTCTCAATGTGATAAATTCTTCTTCAAGCTTCTCAACCTCTTATTCTTTCTTCATTATCTGAGACTTCATGACTTCTTCTGTTCTTTTCGCTTCTTCAAGATGAATTTTTAATGTGATTATTTATTCTTCAAGTCCTTTATCTTCTTGACCAAACTCTGCCTCAAGATGTTTTAGATAGTTAGTTCTTTCCTTAGGATGATTTGTCAATATATTCTCTCTCATTTCCACTTCTTCCTTCTGTTCTTCTATGTTGGCTTCCAAATACTACTTTTGATATTCAATATTTTCTTCGTTCTTTCTGGATTCTTCTAACTAAGTTCTTAAGTTCTTGATGAACTATTGGGATTCTTCAAAAATGTGAACACTTTCCTTTTTGTTTCATCAAGTCTTTCTTTACTGACTTGTTTTCTTCTCTTATTTCATCTAAAGCACTAATCTCTTCTCTGGTGATTATGTACTCTTCATCTTTTGGATCTGTTTGACATGGTGAACATAATTCTTCTTGATCTGTATCTGCATCTTTGTTGGCATTTTATGAATTTGTGATGGGTGAAGAATACATGTCATGTAACTTATCCCAAAGTTCTTTGGCTGATTAAAATTTACCAACCTTTTCTCTTACCGGATTAAGTAATCCTTCCTAGATGAAATCCATTGCTATTTTTTTATTCTTCTTCAATTCCTTTTTGGCTGCAGTCTTTTCCCTTTTTGAATTATCATATCCTATAACAACTGATAGCCAAATATAATGTCCTTGTGCCTGTAAAAATATTTTCATCCTTCTGCTCCACATCTCATACTTAAAACCATTATGACCATTAAACATTGGTACTCCATTCACAGAATAATCCATGATCTCCTTCCAGTGGTTAAATTATTTCCTGAAGGAACCAACTCTGATACTAATTGTTGGATTACTGAGAGGGGGGATGAATCAGTAATAGAGAAATTTAAACCCTTTTCACCATAAAATGCAAGTGTTATATCAATGTAGAATTATCATCCAATAGTTGCAGAGTAAATAAACAATGAACAAATGAGCAATCACACACATACATAGTACACCAGTGTTTTACGTGGAAACCCAAAGTAGGAGAAAACTACATAATGTTTTTTCTTATATGTATTTAAGAATTACATTCATTGGAAACACCAAGTTCCTTTGTTTTCTAGATACAACTAGAAGGAGGCTCCAACCCCCTTGTTTCTCAGGCTACAACCCGAGAGAAGCTCCAACTCTCCAATTCTCTGGCTACAACTAGAAGTAGGATACAACCCCCTATGTTCTCTAGATACAACTGGAAGGTGGCTACAACCACCTATCATTTCCCCATCCAACTTCTCTGAAATCTAAGTAGAATGATGGAAGCATTGCCACACTATCACTGTGAGATATACTTTTGTAAACCTGTACCAATCAACTTGCAACAAACAAACTGTACCAATAACTTGAACCATGCATCAACAATGCATCAGCCTGTACCTCAACCTGTACCATAAACACGTGTATTAACCATGCACCAAACTGTACCAAACAACCTATAATCAACCTGTACCATAAACAAGTCCATCAACCATGCACCAACTTGTACCTCAACCTATACCGTGAACAACTACATCAACCATGCACCAAATTTGTATGAATAACCTGCCACATCAACCTATCCAAAAAACCTATCACAACAACCCGTCTCATCAATATTATCAACCAAATCATATCTACTCACCAAGATCAATAACCAAGACAAATCTCAAAGATGTGCATCAACCAAGCATAACACAACAACTCATAATGATCACCAAGATTAATATGTGCTTCTAATAATATACCAATACAAGTATGCTACATCATCCATAAACCATGTGTCAACAATACTACTAACAAGTGCCTCCAACCATGTACCAAGTATGCACCAATCATTTCTCAACTAATAATCAAATATGACTCATCAAGATGTGCCAACATCATCAACTATACACCTCATGTATTTGCCAACTCATCAACTACTTGTCTCAACCATGTACCCAACATGTACCTCATCCAAAAGCCCTCATCAATTTCATTATCCAAATCTGATTTGTAACTTTGTAATAGACCTGGTGTATATGATCACATACCTGGAAACCTTCCTTAACTTTAATAACAAGAGACTAGCATTTTCATCAAACTTTACTTTAGTCTCACATGACTAGTTTTGGATTAGTCAACAACCCTAACTTGAAATAATCATAACTATGTACCTATAATGAATAACAATATGAAAATAGTACACAATGTTCTTCAGTGTGTTTTATGAAATTCCTCTAGGTCTCACTACTTGGAACCTCTCAAAAAAGGAGTTATAGAAAAAATGGCATACCTTCTTGAATTCTGGCTTATTCTAGAGAGCGAATTTGTAGAGCATGCCCCGCATAGAATATTTTTTGTATGGCTATGAAAATTGTACAAAAAATACTATAGACTGTACCCTAACCAACACATTTGGTCTTACTAAATTTGGATTTGTTATGAAGAAGTTATGACATTTGTACCTGAAACACTTGTTTTAGACTAGTTTCGGGACTAGCCACAAACCCTATTTTCCACGGAGTGTAACTCCAAAAATACAACGACCCACAAGATGAAATTTTTACCACAGCTACTTGGATATGTTTACTCAATGGAATCCCAATTTAATAGTCTAAATCATTCTAGAAAAAAATATATTGTGAAAATGGTGATACGACCTGTAAATAACATACCTTAGAAAGCATCACCAAAATAATTTATCCTCCCTTGAATTTCGGCCTTCTTTACTTCACCTTCCCTCTGAAATTTGGCTTAGATATCCTTTGGTTACCTCAGTCACCTGTAGATATTCAATATTTTCAAGTGTGATTACAAATGATAGATCCTTGTGATGCAGGAGCATCGCTCCATGCCATCCAGCCAGCCAGCCACGTCAGCGCGCACTCATTCAGAGCTGAAGGGAGGCGCAGCCTCATTTTGAATTTGAATTCAATGTAATTTAATGTCTTAGGCTGGTGAGCCAGAATATCCATGCCTTTGCGCAGCCTGTAGATAAGATAGGCATTTATTATAGATCGGCTGAGATCTAGTTCCAGATCCTAGACTAGACAACCCATTGATTGTAATTTAATTAGAGTAGGTAAGTCCTGGAGGGAAGCGCTAAGAGACCCTCAGGTAAAAGAGATATAGAGATCTCATTTTAGAGAGTGTGGAAGAATGCATGTAGAGGAGAAGAGAGAGCTGAGAGAGAGCTCGAGGAACACCTTGTAAATATACAGGCATTTTCCATTATTAATACAGAGCAGTTTTTCCTGCATTTTCTGTCATTATACGCATGTCTGTGTGTGTGTTCATTATATGTTGTATTTGTGTATTATGATTATGCCATTGCAGGGAGTGTGTTTGATTTCAGGTTTGAGAGGTCTTTGAGGGTTCATTCCATGAGGGCGCGACAGAGTATTGAGACTCTGAATACCGGTGCACAGAGGATGCGCTTATGAACTCGAAGGAGTCAGACAAAGACGTGCTGAGAGCACAAACATTGAAGTCAACAAATCATATAGAAGGAAGACCTTTGGGGTTACTGAACACCTCAAGAGGCAAGGCTGTGGAGCTAAGATGCAATTGCAGATAGAATCTTTGAGGAGTTCTGTAGGAGCTCTACCAAGAGGGCATCGAGCGTGTGTACAGAAGTGCAAAAAGGAAAGAACTCTGCTGTGAGTTCAGAAAGACCAGAATTTTGCCGAGGATTCTGAGGAGCTCTGTCTGGAGGACATCGAGTGAAGTGCCTGAGTGCACAGGGAAAGCATAACTATTGCGGGTTCTGTGGAAGAGATACTCCGCCAGGAGGGTGTTGAGGTAGTTTGTAGACGGCACAGGAGGAAGGAACTCTTTGAGTTCTATCATCTGAGGGAAGCATCCACTGAGGGATTTTTCATTGGGTTACTGAATACCCAGAAGACTTAGCGAGAAGGCCGTTTAAGCAGGAGGATAGTCGGAGGCATCCATATTCCCCATATGATGGAGGAGAAAGACCAAATTCCCCAAGGGGTCTGAGTGTTCGTGGAAACTCAAGACAGATAGCGCTTTGTGCGCAAAGATTCTGCAAGGAATGCAGGAGTCAAAGGATCCTGTGAGAATCCAAAGGTCAGAAGCTCAGGAGAGATAGTTCCTTATCATTTCTGTGGTAACAAATTTGTGCGAAGGCTCGAACAGGATGAGCCTTGGAGCAGGAGAATCTCTCAAGGACGAGAATCAACAGTTGAGGATCGCAGAACAAATTCACGAAGTCCCACTGATCGTTGGATCGTGGGGAAGCTGCGGGAAAGTTAACCCATAGGTGCAGAAAGAATCGAAGCCCATAAGGGTTCGAAATTCGACGTTTGGCGAGGCAAGGTGTAGACTCGTTGAAATCGCAAGGCGCGATTTCCCGAGTTGTTCAGAGTCGTCGATCAGAGCAGGGATGCATGGCATTGGATCCTGGGAGGATCGGGATTCGGCGTTTCCAACAGCAAGGGAAAATTGTATCGTGGATCTGCGATCCACGAAATCCTGATGGTGACGTGGGCGCGTGGGACCAAGAGATATAATGGGGGACAGGTGGCATCATATCAAACAATCGGCGCATCGGGGTTCGGAGATTGGAACTCCAAGCCACTGACGTCGCGGGCAGCGATATCCCGATAGGAAAATCCCCGAAGAGTGGAGGCGTTGACCCTTGACCATCGGAGCTCGGGCTCGAGGAATTGAAGGGCTGATATTGTGAGCGTTGAACTCGCGAACACGCGAGTTCTGATTTCTCGATTTGAGAAGGGGAGGTCGCAGACAGATACGCCTGTGGGAAAAGATATTCTGACGAGGGAGTGGAAGAGCTTTGACTCTTCGGGCCCGATAGTGCGAAGAAGGTCCTGGTGAGGGCGGGTCGGACCGTGAGGGTAGCGAATTTTCGCGTCAAGTGGTATCAGAGCCTCTCATCTTGTCTGTATATTTCAGGTGAGAGAGGTGAAGGAGGGAAGGAAAGCACTCTGATACACACGACTTGCGTCAGTGTGGTATCAGAGCAGAACTTCATCTGTACATTTCAGGTGAAGTGAGAAGGCAGGTGAAAGAAGACAGAGCACTGGAGGACTCTGTGACGACAGCGTGCAGGTGGACAACAATCATGGATACAGTCATTAGGAGACTGTGAGAAAATGAAGTTGGGCACTTAGGGTTTCAGGAGTGACGGTAGCAAATCTGTTAGCAAGATAGATAGAAACAACATCATGACTTATGAAGGCCATAAACCTGTTGAAAGGAAGAGCTCGAAGTTGATGAATGCAGCAGAGATGGATAAAGAGCTCGCTGACATAAAGCGAGAGATGGAGGAGCTCGAGATGAGGATGCGACAGGATAAAAAGCCGAGATGGGTTAATGAATGGCCCATGAAAGCGCCCAAGGTTAAATGGCCAGTCAGGGAACGGATGGTCAAAAGACAGCGGAGGCTATTGAGAAGATGGTTGAGGTATACTGAGAACCTCAGGGCCACAGAGGGAGAAATGTTTTGTTACTGTTGGCCAGAGACTGGGAAAGGTCTCAATGATGATGATGATGATGATTATGATGATGATTGGGATAAATTGGAATCAGCTGATGATTTCCAGTACTGTCGGTTGGGCAGAAAAGAAGAAATTCCAGATTGCCAAGAGGGCAATGAATTGAGATTAGTTGAGGATCTCAAGAGCTGTCATGAGGACGGAAAAGGAATTTTGCATTTCTAGCTGGGTGATGATCAGAGATCACTGTGGGATCTCAAAGACTGCCAGGGAGGCAGCGGAAGCATCAAATATTGCCAGGTGAATAGGGATGTATATGTGGATTTTGATCAGCCAGAGGAGATAACAGAGCAGATGAGACTGTTAGATAGTCTCATAAACTCAGAGGTAAATTCGGATCAGTGGATATAACTGACAGAGGAAGAACATCAGGGTGATATCTTGATGACTGGGGGAATACGATTATTCCTACCATTTGCCCGAGAGGAGGCAGAAAATTGTGTTGCAGATGGTGCAACAGCAGGACAGTCACAGTTGAAGATGACTGTAAAAAGGAATTTGGAGCAGACATTTGGGACTGCCCAAGCAGATGAAAAGAAGAATGAGTGTTCTGAGGAACAACTCAATAATTTCAGCCAGCAAGCTGAAAGAGCTGTAGCACTGAAGCTGACAACAAAAGCTCAAGCAGGAGAAAACGAGGAAGATGAGCATTCTGAGGAATGGCTCATCATTTTCAACACTGAAGCTGAAGGCAATGAAATAGGGAAGGTTGCAGAAGCAGAAGGAGAGAGCGAGCATTCTGAGGAATGTCTCAGCATCTTCAGCCTGGGAGCTGAAAAATAGGAAGCTGTAGCACTGAAGCTAGCAGTAGAGGAAGCCGAGGAGCAGGCATGAAGATTTATTACTCCATGGGAGATGGAGCTAGAGATGCTGGAGGATTGGCTGAAAAATCCAGAGACAGCAAGAGAACTGATAGAATTCAAGCTGTCAGAGGAGAGAATGATTGAGCAGCAAGTCAGTGAAGAAGAGACTGCAGAGCTGAAGTTTGCAGCAGAGTGGCATCTTGAGGCCATAGGTGAAGGTGGAGATAAGGATGAAGATGAAAAAGATGCCATGGGAGATCATGATGATCTATCCCATGGCCAAAATCTTTTGCAGCTGAGGAGACTGTAAAAGAAAAGCTAGCCACTAGAGCAGGTAGACATAGAGATAGAGGACATCAGAAGGCTGATGTTAAAAACAGCAGGTACTGCCAGCAGGGAGCAACTGGGCAGAAGGAAAGCAGCAGCAGTGCAACGGAAGCAGCAACAATAGCAGCAGGATGGAGCAGATGAATAGCTCCAAGGATTTGTTTGGGACCCTAGAGGATTCCAACAACTACAGGGGAAGCTCATGAGCAGGAGCTCATGATTTTTGCAACTGTGGAGTATGATGCAGGAGCATCGCTCCATGCCAGCCAGCCAGCCAGCCACGTCAGCACACACTAATTCAGAGCTGAAGGGAGGCGCAACCTCATTTTGAATTTGAATTCAATGTAATTTAATGTCTTAGGCTGGTGAGCCAGAAGAGCCATGCCTTTGCGCAGCCTGTAGATAAGATAGGCATTTATTATAGATCGGCTGAGATCTAGTTCCAGATCCTGGACTAGACAACCCATTGATTGTAATTTAATTAGAGTAGGTAAGTCCTGGAGGGAAGCTCTAAGAGCCCCTCAGGTAAAAGAGATATAGAGATCTCATTTTAGAGAGTGTGGAAGAATTCATGTAGAGCAGAAGAGAGAGCCAAGAGAGAGCTCGAGGAACACCTTGTAAATATACAGGCATTTTCCATTATTAATACAGAGCAGTTTTTCCTGCATTTTCTGTCATTACACGCATGTCTGTGTGTGTGTTCATTATATGCTGTATTTGTGTATTATGATTATGCCATTGCAGGGAGTGTGTTTGATTTCAGGCTTGAGAGGTCTTTGAGGGTTCATGCCATGAGGGAGTGACAAAGTGTTGAGACTTTGAATACCAGTGCACAGAGGATGCGCTTCTAAACTCGGAGGAGTCAGACAAAGACGTGCTGAGAGCACAAACATTGAAGTCAACAACTCATATAGAAGGAAGACCTTTGGGGTTATTGAACACCTCAAGAGGCAAGGCTGTGTAGCTGAGACGCAATTGTAGACAGAATCTCTGAGGAGTTCTGTAGGAGCTCTGCCAAGAGGGCATCGAGCGTGTGTACAGAAGTGCAAAAAGGAAAGAACTCTGCTGTGAGTTCAGAAAGACCAGAATTTTGTCGAGGATTCTGAGGAGCTCTGTCTGGAGGACATCGAGCGAAGTGCCTGAGTGCACAGGGAAAGCATAACTGTTGCGGGTTTTGTGGAAGAGATACTCCGCCAGGAGGGTGTTGAGGGAGTGTGTAGATGACACAGGAGGAAGGAACTCTTTGAGTTCTATCATATGAGGGAAGCATCCACTGAGGGAGTTTTCATTGGGTTACTGAATACCCAGAAGACTCAACGAGAAGGCCGTTTAAGCAGGAGGATAGTCGGAGGCATCCATATTCCCCATCTGATGGAGGAGAAAGACCAAATTCCCCAAGGGGTCTGAGTGTTCGTGGAAACTCAGGACAGATAGCACTTTGCGTGCAAAGATTCTGCAAGGAATGCAGGAGTCAAAGGATACTGTGAGAATCCAAAGGTCAGAAGCTCAGGAGAGATAGTTCCTTACCGTTGTTGTGGGAAAAAATCTGTGTGAAGGCTCAAATAGGACGAGCCTTGGAGCAGGAGAATCTCTCAAGGAGGAGAATCAACAGTGGAGGATCGTAGAAAAAATTCGCGAAGTCCCGCTGATCGTTGGATCGTGGGGAAGCTGCGGGAAAGTTAACCCGTAGGCGCAGAAAGAATCGAATCCCATCAGGGTTCGACATTCGGCGTTTGACGAGGCGAGGTGTAGACTCGTTGAAATCGCGAGGCGCGATTTCCCGAGTTTTTCAGAGCCATCGATCAGAGCAAGGACGCATGGCATTGGATCCCGGGAGGATCGGGATTTGACGTTCGGGGTTTCCAACAGCAAGGGAAACTTGTATCGTGGATCCGTGATCCGCAAAATTCCGATGGTGACGTGGGCACGTGGGACCACGAGATATAGTGGAGGACAGGTGGCATCATATCAAACAATCGGCGCATCAGGGTTCGGAGATTGGAACTCCAAGCCATTGACGTCGCGGGCAGCAATATCCCGATAGGAAAATCCCCGACGAGTGGAGGCGTTGACCCTTGACCATCGGAGCTTGGGCTCGGGGAATTGAAGGGCTGATATCGTGAGCGTCGAACTCGCGAACATGCGAGTTCTGATTTCCTGATTTGAGAAGGGGAGGTCGCAGACATAGATGCCCGTGGGAAAAGAACTTCTAACGAGGGAGTGGAAGAGCTTTGACTCTTCGGGCCTGATAGTGCGAAGAAGGTCCTGGTGAGGGTGGGTCAGACCGTGAGGGTTAGCGAATTTTCGCGTCACCTTGCCTCTTATTTATACTTTTATGTAGCTTCCTCAAGGGGTTACCTTTTAACCATGTTAACCCACTTTCCTTATTTTAGGGTTAACCCACTTCTAACCACTTGTCAACTTAGTAATTTCTCCATTAAATATATTATTTAAATAATTTATTTTGTGTTTACTTTGACTTATAGTACGCTCATCACTTCACTTTATTATTTACCTTCTAAAATCTCTTAAACCACTTTGACTACTTTGACCTTTTGGGGCTTCTAGATGACTCATGAGGGTTATCCAACTTCACATGGCCATAAATCTATAACCATGAGGAGTTATGTGACATTCCACATGCCACTGGAAATGGCATGACATGTACTATCCATATAGAATATTCTTTCTTGCAAATATATCAAAACTCATACCATTATCCATCAAACAAACTTGGGCCCATTACCCAAAACTTTCTCCAACTTCACATCACCATAAATATCTAACCATGAAGAGTTATGTGACATTCTATTGAGCACTCAACACACCCTAAAATCCATTATCAATTTTTTTCACTTTTTGGGTACCACTTGGTCTTCTACACTGTCTGACTCGATTTCATTTTGGGAAATGTTTTTCCTTTGTTTATTTTTATGACTCTCATCACCTATTAAGGTTTGTTTGAGCTTATGAAACCCCATGACTAAAATATCTTAACACCTGAATTAAGAATCGACAACCAAACACTGCACCTAACGTGCTCAAGTTCGGTGTCGGAAAGAATTCAAGTAAGTAAAGGAACCACTCGGAAGACAACAGTCGTCAAGCATCAATATTCATCAGCATCAACATAAGGAAGTTTTGGTTTGTGTAAGTTTTCTCATAAAGGTTTGAGTGATAGTCGATCCCCTCCAACATTGGTAAAATACGAGGAGGATAGACGTTAACAAAGGACAAAAATAAATTGTTGATAGCCAATGCCCAACGCACTTTATCGGGATCGAGGAAAATTCTGAAGGATCACAACAAACATTTTGACCATGATAAAGTTATCCCCGATCGTCGATCCCTGATGCATTTTCGACATCGAGAATTTATCGAGGGAGATGATCCGAGGGAACTTGGGTAGGTTTATTGTTGATCGTCGATCCTTGACACTTTTCGGCATCAGCAAGCTAGGATTTCGTCCTAGAATGAATATTTTAAGGAAAGTCCTGACTCTGATTAATATGAGCGAATTAAGTCACTGGTATCGAACGCCACATGTCTTTACAAGGTAAGATGGTTGTACTGTCTAGTTCTATCCCAAGTCATTCTTGGTTCCCTAGGTCCTAGTCACACCTCTGAGTCAGATTTATCACATCCTCATTGTACGATAAGATCGATCAACGTTAGAGTTTTTTGCAGGAGGATATCAACGAAAATGTTCATAGAAAAATCCTGACCCCCGATCCACCCACTAAAAGAGCGACACGACGGGACATTTTTAGCATTAGATACGATCGGATTTTGGACATTTGAGGAGATAATTAATACACTATCCTGCATTAGTTTCTACCTCGTGCGATAATTAAAATAGCATGTTTGAAATCGTCGATAGACCACATCATCACCCACGCCTCCAACGTCAACTCACGATGAATTTAAGTTCTAACTCCTCTAAATATTTGGGGACAGATTTATTGAAATTTCATTCATAACCCGAATTGAATGGTTGATGTGACACGGTAAGGTCTTCCCTGTTTAAATCTCTTGAACTGTTGTGAACAACATTCTTTGTGTAATATAATTCCATAGAGTCCAAAGGAGAAAAATGAGAAACTTGAAGACTGTACTGACCCTCGTGACTATCAAAAAACTAGGTTTAACAATCTTAAGAGGTATGTATCCAAGTCTATCAATTAGCTGGTTATAATTTATACATGTTCGTCCGGTTTCCTACACAATCTCTAAACTTTGCCCAAGTTTCAAGAACAATGCCTCTGAGAAATACAACCACCAAACGCTTGCCGAGGGCTCCAAAGCTGAAAGAACCATAGATAGGCGAAGCCTCTTCTCCAAGGACCGTGAGGAAATTGGAGTATGCCCCTAGGCCGGAGCCTGTCGTCAAGACAACAACAAAGAAATTTTTCATCCAGCCTCTAGCCTTTGGCGATATAGAGGAAAGAAATGGATCCAAGGTAGTTCTCCCATAGTGGGGGGATCTCTTCAATAGGATTAGCAGAGAATAATACCTGGAGTATATCCCACACAACAACCCAGATGTAAGGGTGCTCTATGACCAGGTGTTCCCCAACATCCGATGATCATATTTGTTGGCAGGGCTTGCAGTTTTCACAGGGTAGACTGCACAGTAGGGAATTTTGCATAGTTTGCATAGGGAAGTTTACACAATAGGACAGTTTTCACAGTTTGCACAAGGCTTGGTTTTGTCATTAATGTCAAACTTTAAAATTACAAAGGGGGAGTTTGTTGGTCAGTTTGCACAGGCACCGTGGATCAGTTTTCACAGGCACAATGGTTCGTAATTTAGAGATCAACATGTCTCTCGACATACCAAAATGTGAAACCACAAATTAATCTCCATTTCGGAGTTTCGGATACTGGGAGTTGGAGGTGTCAAAGACACTCATGACAAGAATGATGAAATCGTGAAATGCAAAACCACTACTTAATCTCCATTTCAAAGTTTTAGATACCGAGAGTTGGAGGTGTCAAGGATACTCACGACAAGAATGATGAAATCGCTAAATGAAAAATATCAGAGCATGTCAAAGACTCCATTTCAGAGTTTCGCAGACCGGGAAATCAATGATCAAAGGAACTTTAACCTTTGAAGTAGCGAACCTCGAAATCCCGAAACAGACACATCAACAAACCACGTTAGCAAACCACATCAGCTAAGGACACATGGCACAATCGAGCAATGACAAGTGTCGAGATGATTCAACATTTCAGGCACATGTAAGTCATGAATCATAGTGACACGTGGCAGTTATTAGGCATGTGTCAATCCATGTGTGACGTCAGCAGGTTTACGTCACATCAAAACTTTCTATTTTTGGGTTTTACATAGCAAGAAGAAATTCCACCATCACGAAGTCTCGAACTCCGAAATGCCGAAAGGGATTATTGTGAGTCTCAAAAACCCAAAAGGAAAAACTCTGAAATACCATCAAACGTCCATCTCAGTGGGTTATGTGAACCGTCTGATCACTTCAGAGATTTTGTGATCGTGAATTTTATAATGTTGGAGTCACGATGACTTGAAGGGAAAAACGTCAAAATCCCATCAGTCATTTGATTAAGAAAAGAAGGGATCAGATTATGAAGTTTTGTGGACCATTGATCTGGCTCCATTTTGGGGATTGATACTTGGAGTGTCAAGACTCCTCACCACAGGAATGTTGAAATGCCGAAATACCAAAATGTGAAATGGTCAAATCAACGTGAGACCCTATGCTTGTAATCCAACAGTTTTGGATACTTGGAAATATGATCGAAGGGATATTGTTGCTCTTCACAATTAATTGTTCAATTATGATTCAGTTAGCAGAACTGAATCATGGTTCTTGGACAGTTGGCATTTCAGTTGCTGAAGCGTTGTTCTAGGGATTTGAGGGGTAATCGAAGGGGTTGTAGAAGACAAAAAGAAACACACAGTGACTGAGTGTGGTTGGTGTGTATGGAATTAATGGTACAACTGTAGCTCTAAGGTAAAATTCATTTTTGTAAATGAATATAAAACTGAAATAAAATCATACAGGGACAGTGAGAAGAAATGATGAAGATATAATAGAGATCAAGGGGATAAGAATGAATTTTGATATGATTATATAAATAGAGAGGAATTGAATGATAAATCCTTTTCCAGAGAAGATAAAGAGTTGGTTTTCAGGTTCTTAGTGACAGAGAAAGATTCCAGGGTGGTAGGGAGGAGCAAGGGGAGACTGTAAAGTCTCATGTCCAAGTTGGTGCTTGTACATCTGGGAGTTGTAGATTCCATTCAGTAGGTGCTGAAGAAATAGAGGTAGCAGCCTCATCTGGGTTGTAGCTCAGATAAAATAAGAATGTAAAGAGGAGTTGGAGCTTGTCTTTCATTCATAAGAAGAAGAGGTTTTTCCCTTTTGGGTTTCCTCATGAAAAATCACTGTGTCACTATTTCATTTATGTGATTGTATATTTATTGGTTAAATTCATTACTGCAAGTTAAATGTTAAAGGAATGATTTATTGATTAATAAGTAATTTTATTATAAAATGAAAGAAATTTTATACAATTGATTCACCCCCCCCTCTCAATTGACTTATCCTATACATCAATATTTACAGATGGTGGCGAGAAGAACCCTCGTTTTTCCCTGCATAGAAGTCATGAAGTGGGTCATTGACCACATGTATGGGAATAAATGTTTGATTAACGATGAGAATGGTGGGTGCGTCAGATTTTTCCTCCCAACAAAGGTCCAGAAATGCTACAATCTCAGGGACGCAGAAGAGTGGCTCAACACAGACTTCGTGGTGAATTGCTATGAATTCCATGAAACCAGTCGGTTAATGACCTCATGGTAGAGGGAAGACAATAAATTCACCAATAAGAGCAATGGATGGTATGAGATAATCAACCTGAGGGAGCCATACATCTATTTGATGGCTCTCATCTATCGATTATACAGAGAAAAGGATTGCTCCAAGTTTTTGGAAGCATGGATGCCTTTGACAGACATAGTTGCAAGCATCGGGATTAGTTTCAATTGGGGAGAAATAATATCCAAACAACTAAGTATTTGTGTGCAACAGGCTTAGACGTCGAAGGAAGGAGAGGCACCAAATTTCTATATGGCCTCGTACCTACTTGATGTCATGTGTGCTAGGAACATCTTCGCTGGAATGAATCTGAGATGGTATGTTGAAGAGCTCTCGGTCCATGTCTACTTCAACATGCTATGGGAAAAAATGTACAAGAAATATTACTCGCTCATCTGCGATGAATTCATTGCCCATATTTATTTTATTCTTTTTAAGATGGAATTCCCAAGGCTATCGGAGGAAGCCAAGAAAATTATAGCCAAGGTAGGCCATTGGTACTTGGATGAGCACACAACCTACATCAGGGTGTTTGGGGCCACCAAAGCACCACATATCCTACCAGCTCATGTCCCAGACTGTCTCATCGTGGGAGAAATTTTCTATCAGACCATCCTGTAGGGATATAATGCCACATTGGTCAAAGAGAATAAATGGGCCTTCATACCCTATGGTTTCCATGTGGGGTTCTATTTGGTAAAGGATACTGCTCAAGAAAAACAAGAAGGGTTGAGCCAAATTGAATTTAGGTTCCCTACAGGCCAATTCCACAAGAATGATCCTAAAGGCCTAGTCCTCCAACATGCGTCGCAAGTGTCATCCTACTAGCCATATGCTCAAGATAAGTTTGAGGATGCAATATTCATAGAGAACACTTAGGACTGGGATGAGGTGGTGTATAGGATGGCCAATCCAAATATGACCAGGTTCAAGGCCATGAGCATGGATGTATAGGTGGAAACAATATAACAGTCGGCTCAAGAGGCCCTCAGAGACAGGAAGAAATCATAGTGATAGAGACAACAAAGGTGTAGGGAAGGGGACTGTTCTTGACACTAGATTCATAGACAAGAGTTTTGTGCTTAATGGAAGAGGAACATAGAGTAATTGATCAGCTACATATTTACCTAGACCTCGTAGATATGACAAGGGTTCTTGCCAACAACCCAATCAAAATTCGGGGAGGACCAAGTGACCTAGAATCGATACAAATTGAAGAAACCATCGGTTTAGATAACTTTGAAGTTTCGACGCCATAGGTCGAATCACCGGGGGACATTTCAGCTCAGCCTGAGATTGTGAGGACATTAGGGAGAGAAAGGAAGCCAAATCCCCTTTTCGATATAATAATAATAATAATAATAATAATAATAATAATCTATTTTTAAGGTCACGGTCAAGCCAACACACCAAATTGGTGTATGAGACCCCCTTGTTTGTGGGACAACAGACCCCCCTCCACCCAACGATTTGAATGGTAAAGCATAAAAAGGTATACATACCCTACCCCCCTCTGGATTTGAACCTATGACCTCTTACGAGGAAACACATGTTCTTAACCATCTATGACGATGAGGAGAGACCAGAGGTGTCCTTGGTCACTATGGTGAAAAACATAGAGGAAAAAAAACCCGAGAAATCATCTGACCCGGGTCCTGATGCTCCAAGTCAAAGGAGTCTGCAGAATGAGTATGAGGTAGAATGTGCCTTGGACACTGAGCCACTCAACACACCAAGAGTCCCAATGCACAACTCAAGGGATGAGCCAGGATCGGGTGAACAAGGGGAAGAAATTCCTCAACAGGAAATCGACATCTCGGCAACCGATTATCAAGTATGAGACGAACAAAGTTCGCTCACACAGTAATTATCCAAAATACTTGGAATATAACAAAGTAATTCATATAGTACTGTAAATAATAAATGAATAGATAATATATGATAATAAGATATAAGATAAGATGATTTACAATTGAGAATGAGGGCTCGTTTATATACCCATGTAGGGGTTCCCTTTACCAATAGTCATGTCCTTTGAGACATGACCTTTCATTATTAGTAATTATTATTTATTAATTATTATGTTATGAATATATATGATATATGTATATTTATGTTCATAACATTGCCTTCTCCTTAAAATTGCTTTGTCCTCAAAGCATACTTTATGGAAGACTTATCTCTTGCGCTAGCTTGTAATTATTGTCGCCTGATTCTTCATTATTGAGTTAGTAATCATTGAGGACTTGAGACGATAGGATTTTCTAAGCACTGAGTAGAACTTTCACATTGTAAAGGAGTCTTCCCATCCTAATACGATCTTTTGCATGGGGAGTTTATAGGGTTCTTGGAAATAACTTGATGTATTTCAACTCCCATGATAACTTCTATTTTGAGCATCATTTGTAGCTGAAGTAATATTCTTTGACATACTGGTCATTTGTTTCTATTGATACAAGGATTGGCTAAAGTATCTATTTTTGTGATTAGGATGTTGATAAGGCGTCCTTGCAAATTGATCCTTACTTCGTATACTTATAGTTTTTTGTTGATTAAATTTTGGAATTGAATTTTCTTCATGGTCTAGGATTGTTTCTTCTTCGACATTTGAAGACCTCTTTACATCAATTGGATTCACATCCTTTTGAGTTGTAAGGTTGATTGGTTCTATATTAATTCCTTTATCCAGAATTGAGACTTTTACATCTAACGACTTCTTTAGTTCCATAGGTTCAGTCATTGTCTCTTTATCGATTATTTATGTTTTGTGATCTAGCTCTTCTTGTAAAGACTTCTTATCATGCTTAAGCCTTTTGATTTGTGTTAGTAAATCTTGATTATGTCACTTTAATCATAAAAGTTCTTCTTTATCTTCTGACTTGTCATGTTTATTTTTTAATTCTAGATTCTCCCTTCTTTCATCCTTTAAGCTTTTAATTTGTTCTAGTAACCTCTGATTAAGGTTCCTTAGACAGGAGCTTTCTTCCTCTTTTTTGGTTAATTTCTCTTTGAGACCTTGATTTTCTTGTTTGAACTTTTGAAAAAATTGTTTCTTCTCCTTGGACTTCATGATTTTTGCAAGTAGTTTTTGATTATGATTTCTTAGGCGAGAAATCTCTTCATCTTTTTCAATGATGATTTTGTCACATTCTTCTTGTCGATCTTGCAACTTCTATATTGACTTTTGGTTATCTGGAAGGATCACTTCTGATATGTCCTTCAGGTCTTCCGATGATGGGGCTTCTGAAATTGACTTCATTGTAATGTCTTGTAATGTGAATTTCTTCCTCTTATAAGAAAATGTTAAAAACTTTCTCCTTGTGTTGAAAATAAAAGTACCTAATGTATCTACCCAAGTTGACCCTAAAATTATATCAACATTGTCTCCATAGATTGACATGACATTGAATTGAGCTATGAATTTGTAATCGCTCATAGACAGTTGTAGGTTCTTAATGTCATATTTCTCATTGGAAAGACGCATGTCATTTTCAATTATATTTGACTCGAAAACCATTAATTGGTTTGACAGGCCAACGTTAATGTGATTTTTCCTAGTGGCCGGGCAAATAGTGATGTTGATATTCTTTCCCTGAATAATCCCATTAACATTTAATAAGGGATCCGCATATTTTTTATAAGTGGGGGGGAATCTTCCTTGTTTTCCACCACAAAACTCCATATATATATATATATATATATATATATATATATATATATATATATATATAAACAAGTAATATATTTGAATATTCTCTTTTTTTTATTTTTCCTTTATTTCTATACTTCCTTGATAATCTCTTTTTTCTTTTAAATATTTTTCTTGATAATCTTTTTTTTTTTTTAATGTTCCTTTAATAATCGACACTTTATACATTTTACTTGTATTAATGCCACATAAAATCAACTTAAACTTTAGAAGGTTATGTTTTATTTAATATCTAATACCCCGTCTTATTGTCTTATTGTTAATACAATGTATGGCTTTTAAATTAAAAATTGGAGCACAATTCTTAACTAACCATCACGATCTTTCACTAGAACAATCTTTGACTCGGTTAACCGAAATGGAGGCGAACCGACTCAAATGGCGACTTAACCCTTTTACTTTCCCGTCTGTGCATAATGCAGGTCTGTCCAGGGTTTTACTTTTGCAAGATAGACATCAAAATTTGTCTTTTTGCAAGCAGGCTAGGTGCGTTAAAGATCCCTTCCGGACCGAGATACTAGCAGGAAGAATATTTCAATTTAAATCCGTCATTTATTATAATTTACTTTCAGCAGTTAGGTGATAGAACTTGAGGGCTTGTGACTCATGGATAACGGTTGTATCAAAGGTCACTACCCCAACTTCTGCGACAATCACAAATACACGCCCCTCGATTTCAATATTGTGGCAGATGTGTATTACTATCATTTAATAACCTTGACCAATGTGAACCAGATTGCTGGAATGAGAAGGAGGTTGGCCGTTTTTTCTTTTTCTTTTTCTTTTTTAACAACAATTTGATAGTTCGATGTACCCTTCCTTGGACATCGTGGTGTATATTAAATTTTTCACGAAAACACTATACAAAGATGCTTCTACTATTGGTCCACGTCAACATCCAGAAAAGAAAACTCGTTCCTTTGTGATGGTCGTGATCACTCTTCTTTACTATGCAACAAACTTTCTCTATGTAATGAATTTTAATGGCCTTATGTTCTTGACACTGATATTTGGTAGCGAAATACTATGACTTGTGACTTATTTGACCCAAAATTTGTAGCTCTATCTTGGCATGTATCTTAATCTAAAGATTGTTCTCTGATTATTATTTTTTTATTTTTTATTTTTTCTGGTTCTTTTCGAACTTGCAGC
>ML776879.1:591215-632133 GCA_009831015.1 Picea engelmannii | reverse complement strand
AGGGGGGGGGGGGGTCCGAAAAGTGGTATTGGGAGGGACACTTGTCACCTCCAGGTGATTTCGGAACCCCCCCCTCCCAATACCACTTACCACATCGGGGGGGGGTTCTGGAATACCACCTTTCCCCAAAAAACCACTTTCCCCCAATTTTTCAAGACCACCTGTTTTTTGTCTGTTTGACACCTCATCTTTCGAAGTGGATTCTGGGAAAACAGAGACATATTTTAAAAAACCGAGAGAGTATTTTGTTCATAACAGGATGAAGAAAAAAAAAATCTTCCATATTTTGCAAAGGTGCCACCATTTGGGAGAATCAAAGCTGTCTTTTAGCCTCATTTTTCAGATTTTTGGTTTTCCTGTTACAGTCCCAATTTTGCAGGAGCTGTTACGACGAGCTAGAGGCGAATTTGGCAAAACCAAAGGAGGTTTTTGTCCATTACATGCAAATATACAATAACCTCCTTCAGTTGTTTCCCATCTCTCATCATTGAAGAGAAACATATGTCTGTGAGGACCCCTTTTTTGCACAAATTTGGCCCGTCTTTCATGACGGGCAGTTCAGGATTTTTGGGGATTTGTTGCTATTTTTGGCCGAGGCGGTTGAATCCGACTTCCAAAACTTGTTGGGGGATCTCTCCTATTTATTCATATAATTTTAATGTAAAAGGTTGCTGATTCTAGACTCGAGAAGAGGAGGGACCATGATTGAACTTTGTATCAGAGATCACAGAGCTTTCTGTATTTCGTCAATCCAATAATACAATCACAAAAACTACAAGATACATGTGTCATTTTTGGTGGTGATGTTTTTCTTATTCACTGTGATTTGTTTCCATTGTATTTCTTAAGTTATTCATACTCTGAATTATGTAAAGAAGTTCAAAGAACAAAATTTGTTGAGACATACACTCTGTTTCTGGCTTTGACATAATTGTCAATGTTTTCTTCTCAATGCTTAATTTCAGGATTCTTGATTGCCCTGTTATTGCCCGGTCCTCTCACCTTTCTCCTCTAAATCCAAAATCAAATTCTAAGAATCCAACAAGAGTGCTTACCTTGCCCTGTAAGGTTGTCTGTAGAACTTGTCTTTGATTGAACTTCAGGTTGTGACCCCATTACCCAATGGACCTTTTTTCTCCTGTTTCAGCCAATCATTTAAAAAATCCAAACTCTGAACTCATTAGCTAGCCTAATATTTATTCAAACAAATCTATATCAAACAGATTGATCCCTCTCTGAGTCTTGGAGGGATATATCCAAGACTCGAAGTGGTTTTGATGTTGCCTCTGTGGCTACCTCCACAGCCTTGGGAAAATTATAGGGTGATAACAGAATGGCGACCATACTGGGGAAATTTCTCCAGTAGTGCACTTCAAGTCCTAGATCTGATCACTGATGGTGGACAGTGACCAGACACCAGAAGGCTGAGATCATTCACCTAGTGACTCCAATTATCTCTAGACAGTGCCAACTCAAAGACTCCACTAGAGGGAGAACTTGAAGCATGACCAAGAAGCCTAGAAATACCAGGTACTCAAGCTCAAATTGTATTCATGATATTATTGGTTTCATCTGAAATTACTTTCTCTCTTATCATGATCCTGGTCCAGAGTATATTGTTGAAATTCAAGATGACAATTTTCAACCTGATGAACCTCAAAGGATTGAGCCCATTCCCATAGCTCTGGTACCCACTCCTACACCTATAGAAATCCTTTATAGACATAAGCCTCCTACTTTATTTCCTACAGATGTAAAGATCTCTGATACATATGTGAAAAGTCCAGATTCATAGGTCAAAATTCCAACCTGTTATAAGCCCCTTGATTTACCTCCTATACCTGAGAAAATCCTAGACAGATACACACCTCTATATTTTCCTCCTATTCTCCATGACCTCCCTATCAATTACATCAATAGTCTGCCCAGGTTTGATGGAGAAAATGTGAAGATCACTGCTGAAAAGCATATCCAAAGTCTTGAAGATTTCCTTGACCTTTATGAGGTTGAAGATGGCGATGTCTATATCAGGATGTTTGCCTTGTCTTTGCAAGGAAAAGTTAAAAATTGGTTTAAAAACCTTCCATCTGCAAGCATCATAAATTTTCATCAGTTCATGCAAGTTTTCTTAGATAGGTGGGTGATCATGAGAAATGTATTTCTCATCCTAGAAGAATATGACCATTTGAAAAGACAGCCAGGGGAGACAGTACCTCAGTTTTCAGTAAGGTTCAATAAGATATATCATGCAATGCTTGCTGATATAAGACCACCCCCAGGATCAACTCATTTTCATTTCCCAGATGCCTTCGATCCTAAGATGGCATTCCAAATAAGAGAAAGGAACACTGCAACTCTCAAAGAAATGTAGAACATTGCAGTTGATGTGGAGGCCAACTTTCCGATCAAAAGGTCAAAGGTAAATAACAAAGAAAAGGAGAGGCTTAAGTCATCAGAAGCTAAACTGGACATCTTGGCTAGCGCCATGGAAGAGATGATGCAGAAGATTAGCAGAAAAGATGATCTTGTTGTCCAAAGACATCATGTTCCATTGATTTCAGAGAAAGAAAAGGTCATAGTTCCCAAACATTTTGCATCTCACCCTTGGTACCATGGTTTGGATAATGATTCTTTCATGTATTCAATTCACAATATAGTCGAAGATGAAGTTCCAACTCATCTTTTTGAAGAGCCATTAGCTGATATGATGTGCATGTTTGATGACATTTCTTACTGGCATAATCTACCCAAGTGTGATCAGTATGATGATGATCATGAGGCTAAAATAGATGTTGACTGTTCAAAGAAACCAACAACATGTTGTTGGTAGGAAGAAGATCAGTTACAACTCAGATATGACAATCATCCTCTATCCAACAATCATGACAACAATGAGGAAAATGTAGAAAATTTCAGAGTAAGGGAAAAATCTTTGCCCTTGTGTTTCTCATCTTTTCAATTTCTGAAAAGAAACTCTAGGCAAGCTGTAAATAGTGAAGACAATTTTTTTTTTGATGAGTTAGTAAAGGATTTCATTGATGACATGGGACCTGTTTTAGACCCAAAATCATAGTCACTAATTTCCCTTGATTTTCAAAGTCCAGATGGAAGTCCAGAGCTCGAAACAAGATTTGAAACAGTGGAATTTAATTCTGTCCCATTAAATTATAATTCATTTCAAATTTTTAAGGAGAATCTTGAACAAGTGTTGAAGGATAAAGACATAAAAAGTCAGGAAATTTCATTTGAATCAATGCAACAGTCTTGTCAGTCTTTTCAGGATCCAATAGTTGATCGGTTGGATGACCTGTGTGTTCAAAATCATTCTTCATTTGCTAGTCACGAGATGAAAAGATGTTATGATATTGACATGATCAGGTAGTCAGATATAGGGGTGTGTTCAACAGAAGAATCATTTTAGAACCCATCAGAAAAGTTGCAACCATGTCAGGAAGTGCATGAGGATGAAAATAACATAACTACAACATCAAATCATGAGGTTGAATGGGTCAAAACTGAACATCAAGAGATCAGTCAGGTTTATCATGATCCTATAGCTGTCGATATGGAGGATTTTCTCTTTTCAGAATACCCATTGATTCCCAAAGTCTTGGTAATTTTCCACAGACCTAGAGCTTTTTGTTGTAAAGATTAGACTAGAGATCAATTTGTGTTTCCCGTGCAAGTTCTATTTCTAATATTGTTTAAAAACATTGAAAAAGTAGAGCTAGTAGAGCAATTGCTTGACTGGTTGCACTGGCATTATTGTATCATTTAAAACAAAAAAATTATCAGTAGCATAGGGTAGGTAGGAGAATGTGAATAAGCTCATAATTCTGAGCATCTCTTTTCATCAGCCTTCATTTTGATTTGATTTCAGTTGAAGGATAAAAACGGGTACTTTGCATAATAAGATTTTGGGATCAACCCAATGAATAAAGCATTGGTCTGCCTGATCAGAGTTCAGTGGTTCTTGATACCTCCTAAAAGAGTTTCCATCCCCAGGAGGAGGCTATGTTAGGGTCCAATAATTATAGGTAACTCGATTCTTCGGTTGCTGATTTGGCATTGCCCCCGTGATGAAGACTTCTGGTTCAGTTGACCCATTTTTTCCCCTCCATCCATTTCGCCTGATCCTCCATCACCCTGCTACATCCTTCATCCACCTCTGTGACACTCACTCCCTTATCCATTTGTCCCATTGGCTACATTTCGCCCGCCTTTCATCCCTGAATAAACAAACTTAGGATAGAAAACATTAGGTTAATAATAAATGATTAGTGGCAAATTTTTAAGATTAATTAGTGTAATAAAGCAATATTAATTAAATTAATGTAGTTAGATTAAGAAGATAGGTTAATCTTCTTAGTAATTAATTAACTAATAATTAAGTTATTATTTAGGTTAATTTAGGTTAGTGTTAAACATTAATTAATATAAAACATTTGATAAACATAACACAAAAAATTGAAAAACATATAATATAACGGAAAAAAAAACATAAAAACAAAACAAGTCATAAATAAAAATAGAACTATATAGTTAAAACAAAGTAATAAAACAAAAATTAAAACAAACACATAAATAAATAAAATCAAATATTAATAAAACGAAACTAGTACAAAAATTAAAAAAGCATAAATATAAAACACGTAAAAAGAAAAACTTAATAAATAAATAAAAATAAAAAATAAAACGAACAAACAAAAAAGTATATATATTAAAATATTTTCATAAAGCGCACCTTATGCACTCACCCCCCCCCAAAAAAAAAATATCAACGCTCATAAAAAATTCCGGACCCCCCCTCGTGCTTTTCGAACTTTAACAAAGGGGGGGNNNNCACTTTCCCCCAATTTTTTAAAACCACCCAATTTTTGTCTATTTGACACCTCGTCTTTTGAAGCAGATTCTGGGCAAACAGAGACATATTTTAAACAACCAAGAGAGGTGTTTTTTTAGAATGGGATGAAGAAAAAAAACCTCTTCCATATTTGGAAAAGGTGCCACCAGTTGGGAGAATCAAATCTGTCTTTTAGCCTCATTTTTTAGATTTTTGGTTTTCCCGTTACAGTCCCGATTTTGTGGGAGCTGTTATGATGAGATGGAGGCGAATTTGGAGAAACCAAAGGATTTTTTTATCCAAAAAATTACCATATAAAATAACCTCCTTCAGGTTTTTCCCAGGTGTTAGCATTGAAGAGAAACAGATGTCTCTACGGACCCCTTTTTTGCAGAAATTTGGCCCATCTTTCATGGCGGACAGTTCAAAATGTTTGGGGATTTGTTGCTATTTTTGGCCGAGGAGGTTGAATCTGACTTCCAAAACTTTTTGAGGGATCTCTCCTATTTATTCATATGATTTTAATGTAAAAGGTTGTTGATTTTGGACCTGAGAAGAGGAGGGACCATGATTGAACTTTGTATCAGAGCTCACAAAGTTTTTTGTATTTCATCAATCCAATAATACAGTCACAGAAGCTACAGGATTCATGTGTCATTTTTGGTGGTGATGTTTTTCTTATTCACCATGATTTGTTTCCATTGTATTTCTTAAGTTATTTATACTCTGAATTATGCAAAGAAGTTCAAAGAACATAATTTGTTGAGACATACACTCTGTTTCTGGCTTTGACATAATTGTCAATGTTTTCTTCTCAATGGTTAATTTCAAGATTCTTGATTGCCCTTTTATTGGCTGGTCCTCTCACCTTGCTCCTCTAAATCCAAAATCAAATTCTAAGAATCCAATAAGAGTGCCTACCTTGCCCTTTAATGCTATCTGTGGAACTTGCCTTTGATTGAACTTCATCCTGTGACCCCATTACCCAATGGACCTTTTTTATCCTGTTTCAACCAATCATTTAAAAAATCCAAACTCTAAACTGATTATCTAGCCTAATATCTATTCAAACAAATCTATATCAAATAGAGAGATCCCTCTCTGAGTCTTGGAGGGCTAGATCCAAGACTCGAAGTGGTTTTGATGTTGCCTCTATGATTGCCTCCAGAGCCTTGGGAAAATTACAGGGTGATAACAGAAGACACCCTTATGGCACTGGAAACATGCAAGGACCTAGAAATATTGTATGAGAAATCCCACCAAGCGGTGGAAAGAATTGATTACATGAATGCGGTTCAAAAGGGTCAAGATGCCGAAGATCATGAAATTCGGGTAATAAGGGACAACAACATCGACCATATAAGGAATTCAGATGAATACTGGGTGAAAATGGCCTAAGAACCTAATCAGGAGATCCAAGAGAAATGGGTTGATTGTGAAAGGATTTGGACCAAGATCAATCAGACGATGAGAGACATCGGTTTCCCAGAATTCAACACACATGACGACTTTGTTGACTTGCATGACATAGTCAAAATACATGCATAATAAGACTCATCGTGGATTCTGGAGATAGAAAAGGTGGAAAACATGGTACTAGGTCAAGTACAATAGTTCATGGAGCACCCAATCAAGTCTCGGACAATGTTACAATAGTTAAGTGTTAAATTAGTCAAGTATCAGGCACACATAGTAGAAATAAAGGAGATCCTTTTGGCCCCGATGGACCAACACAAATTCACGTATGCCAACACATGTGAGGAAGTCTTTATCAAATGGTCAGAGTATGAGAAGAGTCATCCACTCAAGTGAAACCATTTGATGACTCTTAGAAGACTGAGAGTTGAAAGTGCCTTGTGGCGATGTTTTATTTTACTTAGCTTACACTTTGATAGTTATTTTTAATTGATAATTTGTTATAAATAAGAGGATCAACCTGTTAGAAAAGGTCGATGGTTTTTGCAAAGACCCTCATTTTTGGAATTGTAAAGAACTATTTATGAACTACCTTAATTGAGAAGTCCTAATGAGGAATTACTTCTGACTTTATCTCATGAATGGATGTTGTAACGAGTAAGAGTTTTTGAATCTATTGTTATCTGATTCAATGTTCTATAGTTCTTGTCTCTAATGATGGAAAGAAAATCATTGTGTTAATGTGTGATTAATGATTAGAGATAAGGAAACTATTTTTCTTTCCATCATTTATTAGATGTATGTTTTCTTTCAATAATTGTATCTCGGTCAATAATTGAAATACCAACAAGTTAATGTATTAATACTAGGATTTTCATAGGTGTGGAAATATTTGTCTGTATGCTTGAGCATAAGGGTTATCCCTAACTCAGCCTTCTCCAGTAGTTAAGTCATCCCCCCTTTACCAGTTCATTTATACTGGCACACATTTCTTTTATTAGACCCACCTATAAGAGAAAATACAAAAAAGAGAACGTTCAAATTGAAGGAGGATTTTTCGTGAGAAGATATCCTGTCAAACTGATTAATTTTCTGGATCGCAAGATCTGGAGAACCATTCCACTATCAATCGATGCATAGTCTAATTGGGCCTCAGTGGCAGGTTTGGTTCCTTCTGTTGAGTAAAATGGATTTAGGACCCCTCAATAGAAATGGTTCTAGAAGGATGGCCTGAAGAATGAATGGCTCACAATATTTTGATATAATATTTCACATAGCCTGTAGATTCAAAACAGCCCACTTGCATGGCTAGTCATTCTCAAGACATCCCACACACACTGAGTACTCCTAAAATGAGTAACTCACCCTAGAAAGAGGAATAAAATTTATTCCCTGAAATAACTTATGCTCTTCCTCCTAAGGAGTTGAACTAGTTCAAAATAATCACAAGAGCTTACGCTCGACAAATCAGAGCACGTCCCTTAGTTCCATTACTTCCTCATAGAAAACAAGTAAGCAGACCAGTGGTTGACACCCTCGACCAGGCTTTTGTTCACACACTAGGATACCTAATATATTTCTCCCTCACCGAAATGGAACATTCTCTTAATCTAATCCCCGAAACACCAACTGATAACTGCTTCGAGACCAATTATTTTTCTGACGAGGAAGAGTTTAAATCAGAACGCTCAGTTTCAGAGTCAGGAAACATGGAAGCTAATAATGATAATAATGAAGAAAGGGGAAACCCACCTCATAATAATCAACCTTGGTTGGCCAAATATGCTCTGGCCATCCCTGGACAAGTACATAACCTTCCCCTTCATCCATAAACGTTACTCCCTAAACTTGACCCTAAAACCTCAGGATTGCTTGAAGAGCATATCAAAAAATTCATACTAGCTATTAAACTGATGAATGTCCAACATGAAGACGTAGTATGTAGTATTTTACCCTATACTTTTGAGAATTCAACCTCCACGTGGTATTTTAACTTTCTTGTAGGGTCCATAACTAGTTGGAAAAAGTTTCAAAAGGATTTTCTAGATAAATTTGCAGAAGAAACCACTACAGGAGATTTGATGGTTGATTTGTTCATCGCCACCCTGAGATCAAACTAGAAGGTTAAAGCCTTCAATAAATGGTTCACTACTATCCTTAACAAATTTTAACCCAAATCTAAACCCACTCAGGAGTTGCAAATCGAAGTATATGCTAATGTTCTCCCAGCGTCCATTTCCATGTTTGTGAAGAGGCCTATCAAACCAACCTTACTTGAGAATTTTAAGGAAGCCAAAAGAATATAATTACAAATGAAGGAATGTAAATAAGGTTGGGTATCGTTAGTTAAGAAGGAACTTTAACCTCCTCCCAGGAGAGGACTCTTGTTGACCAAACCCTCAGGGAAACAAACAAAACAAGGTCACGAAAAAGGAAGTGGAGACATAGAAGACCTACAACGCATGGTAAATAAGTTGTCAAACAAAATCATAGAAATGAAAAGAAGTGTAGGGGAAGGAAACCAAGGCCAGAGGCCCTATAAAGCCTTTTTAAAAATAAATCAAATGTTCAAAGAAATTGAACCTCCCCCAACCAACTTAAACATCGATCTAGGAAATGTAGCATTCGACTCTTTCTGTACCTATCACCAAGAGAAACATTCTAAAAGAGACTGCCCACAATGGGTGCATGCCATGAATTTTATGGCCAACCAGTTTCTAGAAGAGTTTTCCCTTACCGAACAATCAAGTGGATCAACTATGAATATTGTTGAAAAGGAATAAGTTGATCCACCGAAAGAAACAACCATGTTGATATGGGACCTAGACCTACCAATGCCTTCTGATGATCTATTTGAATTTCAAGAACCACCTGTTGAGGTCTTCGTTGTGAAAACACGAAGTAGGGGTCAGCCTATCCCAAATGACCTTACTACTGCCCAAACTTCAAGAGAGAAACCAATGTCCGATCACCCTAGAGCACCTTTTGTCTCATGAAGAAATCCTATAAACATCCATACCCAAGAATCGCCCAATATAGACTACAACATAGTAGAAGATTTGAAAAAATTGAAGGCAAACATATTGTTCATGGACATGTGTAGAATCCCTCAGAAAAAGTACTTTATGTTACAAGAATTGAAGTCAGTAGAAAATCCTACAACACTGAACAAGGACAAAATCCATCCCTCTTATATCTAAGAAATAAACCAACTGTGAACACTTTCTCTGAATATAATAAGGGAAATCCTTTTGTCCCACCATTCCTCTTGACATTCGAAGTCTTCAACAAAAACCTCCACAATTGTTTGGTTGACTCAGAGGAATCCTCTAATGTTATGCCATTGTTTATATGAAATAAAATAAATGTGGCCCCTCTCAAAAGTGATAAACATGTGATACAACTACACAAAACCTATGTGATTTTTATGGGAGAGCTCAAAGATGTCATGTTCTGGAAGACGACTCACCCAAAATTTGTTTAAGTAATTGGCATCATTGTAGTAGATATCCTAGAAGCTTATGAATTTCTACTTAGTCGAGATTGGTCCAAGAAGTTGAATGGATACTTTGGTACATAATGGGCTCACCTTTGGTTGCCATTAAAGGGACACACGAATATGATCAGGATCGACAGGGAAAGATATGTGAAACATATTGTCACTGACTTAGAAACACTCAACGAAACCTCTTCAAAATATTTCCCCGTATTAGGAAATTATCCCTGTGACTCCAATTTATGGAATTTATCCTCCCTCTCATCTGATGTCCCTCTTACTCAAAACTCCGAAATGACTTTTCAAGAAAATTTTTTGACGGCGGTAGAAGAAATCATCTTCTGTCAAGAACCTCTTTTCAAAACCACAGAGTAGATAGGAGGAAAGGAAGAAAGTGGTAGGCAAGAATAAAGTGATGGTTTTCGCTCACAAGTATAGACCTTGTACTTTGATGGGTCTAAGCCACAAGAAGGATCAGGAGCCGAGTTTATCCAAATAGATCCCAAAGGTAAACGAATTTTCCTGTCTTGCAGACTAGAATTTGAGTGCACAAACAACATTGTCGAGTATGAATCTCTAGTACAAGGGCTAAACAAAGCCATAGACTTAAAATTTAAAGAACTAAAGTTTTTTGATATTTTGAAATCATCGTTAGAAAAGTGAGAAACACAGTACATTGCAACTCTCCCCACCTGAGGAATTACCAACAGGAAGTGCAAAAACTAATAAAACATTTTGAAGCCTTCAACAATACAATGATCCCCAGAACAAAGAACACTCTTGCTAATTCTCTGGCCACTGCTTCCTCAAGGCTATCCCCTTTAGAAGTCTGTGAAGCCTCTCGGTTCATTGTGGAGCTACTCTACAAACTGTCGGTGCCCAACAATATTTCTGATTGTAAGGTCTTTGAAGGAGACGAACAGATCATAAACTTAACCAATCAAAAAAAATTTAAGGATCTCGCTATCGACAATGAAATATTTCAGGAACAAATAGTAGGAACCAATCCCCATGCACAAGGAGCTGAAAAAGATCAATTGAATGAAAAACCAAGGTCTCACAAGATACCGAAAGGAGTAGCCACTTTAGAAAACCTTTTTTACTTAAGGGAAAGATTCAAAGGGTCAACGAACACAAAGATGGGGATTTCTTGTCCCATGTATGAGACTATAAATCTAGGAACCTTGGAAAACCCCAAGAATATAAATCTTGGCAAGACAGTATCTAAATAAGAAATGAGGGCCTATCTCAAACTTTTCAGACAATATCAGGATGTTTTTGCATGGTCCTACTGAGATCTGAAAACTTATGATACTCGTATCATTCAACACACAATCCAATTAAAACCCAGAGTGAAACCCTTCCAATGGAATCTCTGAAAGTACCACCCATACCTGGAGCCTCTCGTGTGTCAGGAGTTAAATAAATTACCAGATGCTAATATTATCTTCTAGGTTAGACACTCTGCATGGGTAGAAAATTTGGTTCCTGTGAGGAAAAAATATGGGGAGATCCGTCTGTGTGTGGATTTTAGGACCCTCAACAGAGCATCAAAAAATGACAACTACCCAGTCCCATCCATCAATGGAGCAACTCTTGCAGACCCTGTCTGGTTCTGATATTTTTTCTCTGCTGGACAGTTTTTCAGGTTACAACCAAGTTCTAGTTTCAGAGGAAGACTGTTTGAAAACTACCTTCCGAACCAAGTGGGGAACCTTTGCTTATAAACGCATGCCCTTTGGGTTAATCAATGAAGGGGAAACCTTCCAAAGGGCCATGGATGTAGCGTTTCGGGGACTAATAAAAAAATGTGTAGTAGTTTATTTGGACAACATGATTGTGTATTCAAAGAATAGAGAAGATCACATCCAACACTTAACCCAGATTTTCAAAAGGTGTAGGAAATATGGTATATCCTTAAACCCTAAGAAAACTATCTTTGGTATCGAGGAAGGTAAACTACTAGGTCATATTATATCTCAAGCAGGAATTTGCATAGACCTAGAATGAATTAGGGCTATATCTCAACTTCCATTACCCCACAACGAAAAGGTTGTACAATCCTTCTTTGGGAGAATCAATTTTGTGAGAAAGTTCACCCCCAATTTCAATGAAACTATCAAACCCCTACAAAAAATGATCCTCAAAAATGGAAAATTTAAGTAGGATGATGAACGAAAAAGTTCTTTCAACAATATTAAGATTGAAATATCTCAATTTCCAGTGTTGCGAAATCCCGACTTTAGAAAATATTTCTTCCTCTACACTTTTGCCTCTGACCAATTGTTAGCTGCAGTATTGACCCAGAAGGATGATGACAAAAATGAGGCCCCGGTCTCATTTATGAGCACTAATCTCCAAGGGGACGAAATAAATTACCCTTATATATACAAGTAGGCTTATGCAGTTTACAAGGCAGTGAAACACTTCAGATCTTACATCCTAAAGAACCATACCAAAGTCATTGTGCCTCATCCCATAGTCTGATCCTTATTCACTTAGCATGAGATGGGGGAAAGAAGAGGGAACTAGATGGCAGTGGTCAAAGAATTTGATACAGATATAAACCCTTCTAAACTGGTTAAGGGACAAGGATTATGTAAAATGGAAGTTGAAGCCTTGGATCAAGTAAATGAAGAACCCAGATGGGAGAATCAATTGGAATTATGGTGTGGTGAAGTGTCATATGTCTCCCCAGGGCAGGAGTCTAGGTATGAGAAACTAACTTATCTCCTGCATCATGTGACTTGCCCAGAAAACCTAAACCCTAGGGAAAGGAGAGCTCTCAGGTTAAAATCAACACAATATCGCCTCATAAATTCGGTGTTCTTCCGTGTAAATAATTATTGGGTACTTTGAAGATGTCTCAAATGTGAATATGAAAACAAGGTTCTGAAGGAGCTCCATGATGGACCTGCAGGTGGACACTTCGCAGGGAATACCATCGCTCATAAAATACTAAGAGTCGGATATTACTGGCCTACTC
Source organism: Picea engelmannii (assembly GCA_009831015.1). Taxonomy (NCBI): domain Eukaryota; kingdom Viridiplantae; phylum Streptophyta; class Pinopsida; order Pinales; family Pinaceae; genus Picea; species Picea engelmannii. Next base: position 619,392 of record ML776879.1, on the reverse strand, counting down.
TTTTAAGGGATGCTCACACATACGCTAGGAACTATAAAAATTATCAAATGAGCATGGAGAGGGAAAAGAGAGCAGTTGTCCCACTCCAACCTATACCCGTCTTCAAGCCAATCTAGCAATGGGGGTTAGATATCATAGGAGATATTACACCTAGTTCTTCAAAACAACATAGATACATATTGACTTCCATAGACTATTTCACGAAATGGGCAGAGGCCATCCCTCTGACTCATGTAAACAAAAAGGTGGTGATCCAATTCATAGAGCAACAACTGATTACAAGGTTCGGTATGCCTTTCATCCTTGTTTTTGATAATGTCGCTTACTTTTCTTCCACCCTATTAACAGAGTTTTCTTTAGACAAAGGAATCATAATCAGATACTTTGCAAACTACTATCCACAGGGGAATGAAGTGGAAGAATCAACCAATAAGAACTTAGTGAGGATATTAAAGAAAACCATTGAATACAACCAGAGGAATTGGAACATTTCACTTCATAATGCCTTATGGGATGATAGAGTAACACCCAAGGAAGATGTAGGGAATTCCCCATACTTTATGGTATATGGACAAGAAATCATTCTCCCAAATGAGTTGTATCTTCCATCTCTTCAACTTGCTTAGGATTCTAGAGGACAACCCTCATTAGTTATACAACAAAGAATTGATACCCTCCTCATGCAAATAAACAACCTTGGAAAATTGATGAAGTGTCCACCTAGTGGTCTAGTAAAACTTGAAGGGAAATATGGTAAGCTAGAAAGGACTACATGTACCTCAAGACAGAACTAGAAAAAAATTCACCTTAACCATCTCATTTTGCAAATAAAAAACATCCTCCTCTCCCACTCTCTCAAGGAATTTTGTCACAATAAAACCAATTATATCAAATGAGTGAAAAGTAGGAGATGTTATGCAGATAACTCCGTCAGGGCTATGGACGCTCGCTATCAGTGGAGCAAGGTCTGTGACATCGAGGTGACTCTGTCGGGGCTATGCACACTCGTTGGTAGCGGATCAACATCGTGGAAAGTCAATGGTGATAACTAAAAGGCATGGTGCGAGTGAATGCTTTACTCTACTTTTTTCAAAAGAGGTCATGGGTTAGGGTTACAGGAAACAAAGGTGGAATAAAGGTTGAAACCCTATAGGCAGGCCCATATGCATCAACCAGGGAATTTCAAATGCAAGGATAGAAGAGGCTCTGATAAAAAACCAGTTAAATTCTTAACCATATTTTTCATCAACTGAGCTCGAGGTGGGAAAAGAGATTTTTCTTTCACCCAGTAATTCACCATTTTTTGAGCACTCAACACACCCTAAAAAGCCTTATCATTTTTTTTCACTTTTTGGGTACCACTTGGTCTTCTGCACTGTTTGACTCAATTTCATTTTGGGAAATGTTTTGTTTTTGATTATTTTCATGACTCTCATCACCTATTCAGGTTTGTTTGAACTTATGAAACCCTATGACTAAAATACCTTAACACCTAAATTAAGAATCGACAGCTAAACAATGCACCTAACGCGCTCAGGTTTGACGTCAAAAAGAATTCAAGTAAGTAAAGGAACCACTCGAAAAAAAATAGTCATCAAGCGTCGATCTTTATCGGCATCGACAAAAGGAAATTTTGGTTTGCATAAGTTTTCGCATAAAGGTTCAAGGGATAGTCGATCCCCTTTAGCATCGGTAAAATACTAGGAGGATAGATGTTAACGAAGGACTAAAAGAAATTGTCGATAGTCGATGCCCGATGCACTTTATCGGGATCGGGGAAAATCCAGAAGGATCACAACAAACATTTTCACCACGATAAATTTATCCCCGATCACCTATCCCAGATGCGTTTTCGACATCGAGAATTTTTCAAGGGAGCCGATCTGAGAGAAATTGGGTAGGTTTATCGCCGATCACCAATCCTTGACACTTTTCGGCATCAATAAGCTAGGATTTGGTCCCAGAACGAATAGTTAAAGGAAAGTCCCAACTCCAATTAATACGAGCGAATTAAGTCACTGGTCTCGAATGCCACATGTCTTTACCAGGTAAGAGGGTCGTACGATCTAGTTCTATATTGAGTCATTCTTGGTTCCCTAGATCCTAGTCACACCTCTAAGTCAGCTTTTCCACATCATCTCTGTACAGTAAGATCGATCGATGTCAGAGTTTTTTGCAGGAGGATATCAAAGAAAATTTTCGTAGCACAATCTTGACCCCCAATCCACCCACTGAAAGAGAGGCACGATGAGACATTTTCAATGTTAGATACAATCATATTTTGGACATTTAAAGAGATAATTAATACCCAATCCTGCATTAGTTGCTATCTCATGCACCAATTAAAACAACATGCTTGAAATCACCAATAGACCACATCATCACCTGTGCCTCCACCATCAACCCACGATGAATTTAAGTTCTAACTCCTCTAAAGAGTCGACGATAGATTTATTGAAATTTCATTCATAAGCCGAATTGAATGGTTGATGTGACATGGTAAGGTCTTCCCTATTTAAATCTCTTGACCCATTGTGAACAAATTCATTATGTGCATAAGATAATTCCAAAGCGTCCGAAGGAGAAAAAAAAGAAACTCAAAGATTGTACTGACCCTCATGATTATCAAAAAACCAAGTTTAACAAGATTGAGAGATATGTATCCAAGTCTGTCAATTAGCTGGATATAATTTATACATGTTCGTCTGGTTTCCTACACACTCGCTAAACTCTACCCAAGTTGCAGGAACAATGCCTCTGAGAAAGCCAACCACTAGACACTCACTAAGGGCTACAAAGCTGAAAGAACCAGAGATAGGCGAAGGCTCTTCTCTAGGGACCGTGAGGAAATTGGAGTATGCCCCTAGGCCAAAGCTGGCCATCAAGACAACAACAAATAAAGTTTTCATCCAGCCTCTGACATTTGAGGATACAAAGGAAAGCACCAGATCCAAGGTAGTGCTCCCACAGAGGGGGAATATCTTCAACATGATTAACAGAGAAGAATACCCAGAGTATATCCCACACAAAGACCCAGACGTAAGGGCACTTTATGAATAAGTGTTCCCCAACATCCGACGGTCATATTTACACATGGTGGTGAGTAGAACCCCCATTTTCCCCTGCATATAAGTGATGAAGTGGATCATCGACCACACAGATGGGCATAAATGTTTTATTAATGATGAGAATGGTCGGTGCATCATATTTTTTCTCCCAACAGAGTTCCATAAATACTACAAGCTTAGGGACCTAGAGCGGATCAACATGGACTTTATGGTGAAGTTCTATGAATTCCATGACACCAATTGGTTGATGGCCTCATGGTGCAGGGAAGAAAATAAATTCACCAATCGGAGAAATGGATGGTACGGGACAATCATCTTGAGGGTTCCATACATCACCCTAGAGCACCTTTTGTCTCTCGAAGAAATCCTATAAACAACCATACCCAAGATCACCCAAGATAGACTACAACATAGTAGAAGATTTGAAACAATTGAAGGAAAATATATCATTCATGGACATGTGTAGAATCCATTAGAAAAAGTACTTCATGTTACAAGCATTCAAGTCAATAGAAAATCCTACAACACTGAACAAGGAGAAAATCCATCCCTCTCAGATATAAGAAATAAACCAACTGTGAATTCTTGCTCTGAAGATAAGAATGGAAATCCTTTTGTCCCACCGTTCCTCTTGACATTTGAAGTCTTCAACATAAACCTCCACAATTGTTTAGTTGACTCAGGGGAATCCTCTAATGTTATACCATTGTTTATATGAAAGAAACTAAATGTGGCCCCTCTCAAAAGTGATAAACATGTGATACAACTACACAAAACCTATGTGAAAGTTATGGGAGAGCTCAAAGATGTCATAATCAGGATGACGACTCACCTGAAATTTGTTCAAGTAATTGACATCATTGTAGTATATATCCCAGAAGCTTATGGATTTGAACTTAGTCGAGATTGGTTCGAGAAGTTGAATGGATACTTTGGTACATAATGGGCTCACCTTTGGTTGCCATTAAAGGGACACAAAAATATGATCTAGATCGATAGGGAAAGATATGTGAAACATATTGTCACCGACTTAGAAACACTCAATGAACCCTCTTAGGAAGATTTCCCTATATTAGGAAATTATTCCTGGGACTCCAATTTCAGGAATTTCTCCTCCCTCTCATCTGATTTCCCTCTTACTCAAAACTCTGAAATGACTTTTTAAGAAAAAATTTCGATGGTGGCAAAAGAAATCCTCTTCTGTCAAGAACCTCTGTTCAAAACCATAGAGCAGATAGGAGGAAAGGAGGAAAGTGGTAGGAAAGAATAAAGTGATGGTTTTCGCTCATAGGTCTAGACATTGTACTTTGATGGGTCTAAGTCACAAGAAGTATCAAGAGCTGATTTTATCCTCATATACCCCAAAGGTAAACGATATTTCCTGTCCTACAGACTAGAATTTGAGTGCACAAACAACACTGTCGAGTATGAAGCTCTAGTACAAGGGCTAAAGAAAGCCATAGACTTAAACATTAAAGAACTAAAGGTTTTTAGAGATTCTAAAATCATCGTTAGACAAGTGAGAAACACCATACATTTCAACTCTCCCCACCTCAGGAATTACCAACAGGAAGCGCACAGACTAATAGAACATTTTGAAGCCTTCAACATTACAGCGATCCCAAAAAAAGAACACTCTTGTTGATTCTCTGGCCACTACTTCCTCAAGGCTATCCCCTTTAGAAGACTGTGAAGCCTCCTGGTTCACTATGGAGCTACTCTACAAACTGTCGGTGCCCAAGAATATTTCAAATTGGAAGGTCTTTGAAGGAGATGAACAGATCATAAAATTCTTAACCAATCAAAAAACTTTTAAGGATCTGGCTATCGACGATGAAATATTTTAGGAAAAAATAGTAGGAACCAATCCCCATGCACAAGGAGATGAAACAAATCAATCGAGTGACAAACCAAGGTCTCACATGATACCAAAAGGAGTATCCAAGTTAGAAAACCTTTTTTACTTAAGGGAAAGATTCAAAGGGTCAACAAACACAAAGACGGGGATTTTGTGTCCCATATATGAGACTATAAATCTAGGAACCTTGGAAAACCCCAAGAATATAAATCTTGGCAAGATAGTATCTAAAGAGGAAAGGAAGGCCTATCTCAAACTTTTCAGACAATATCAGGATGTTTTTGCATGGTCCTACCGAGATCTGAAAACATATGATACTCGTATCATTCAACACATAATCTCGTTAAAACCCGAAGTGAAACCCTTCCAATGGAATCTCTGAAAGTACCACCCATACCTGCAGCCTCTCATGTGTCAGGAGTTAAATAAATTACTAGATGTTAATATTATCTTCCAGGTTAGACACTCTGCATGGGTAGAAAATTTGGTCCTTTGAGGAAAAAATATGGGGAGATCTGTCTGTGTGTGGATTTTAGGAGCCTCAACAGAGAATCAGAAAAGGACAACTACCTAGTTCGACCAATGGGGCAACTCTTGCAGACTGTGTCTGGTTCTGATATTTTTTCTCTGCTGGATAGTTTTTCAGGTTACAACCAAGTTCAAGTTTCATATTATATCTCAAGCAGGAATTCACATAGACCTAGAACGAATTAGGGCTATAGCTCAATTTCCATTACCCCACAACAAAACGTTTGTACAATCCTTCTTTGGGAAAATCAATTTTTTGAGAAAGTTCACCCCTGATTTCGCAACTTTCAAACCCCTACAAAACATGATCCTCAAAGATGGTGAATTTAGGTGGGATGATGAATGAAAAAGTTCTTTCAACAATACTAAGACTGCAATATCTTAAGTTCCAGTTTTTCAAAGTCCCGACTTTAGCAAATATTTCTTCCTCTACACTTTTGCCTCCAACCAATCGTTAGCTACAGTATTGACCCAGAAGGATGATGACAAAAATGAGGCCCCGGTCTCATTTATGAGAACTAATCTCCAAGGGGCCGAACTAAATTAACCTTCTATAGACAAGTAGGCTTATGCAGTTTACAAGGTAGTGAAACACTTCAGATCTTACATCCTAAAGAACCATACCAAAGTCATTTTGCCTCATCCCATAGTCTGATCCCTATTCACTTAACATGAGATGGGGGAAAGAAGAGGGAACTGGATGGAAGTGGTCCAATAATTTGATATAGATGGGAGAATCAATTGGCATTATGGTGTGGTGAAGCATCATACGTCTCCCCAGAGTAGGAGTCTTGGTATGAGAAACTAACTTATATCCTACATCATGGGACTTACCTAGAAAACCTAAACCCTAGGGAAAGGAGAGCTCTTAGGTTAAAATCATCACAATATCGCCTCATAAATTCGGTTCTCTTCTGCGTTAATTATTATTGGGTACTTTTAAGATGTCTCAAATGTGAATATGGAAACAAGGTTCTGAAGGAGCTCCATGATGGACCTACAGGTGGACACTTTGTAGGGAATACCATCGCTCACAAAATACTAAGAGATGGATATTATTGGCCTACTCTTTTAAGAGATGCTCACACATATTCTAAGAACTATAAAACTTGTCAAATGAGCGTGAAGAGGGAAAAGAGAGAAATTGTCCCACTCCAACCTGTACCCGTCTTCAGGCCAAACTAGCAATGAGGGTTAGATATCATAGGAGATATTACACCAAGTTCTTCAAAACAGCATAGATACATATTGACTTCCACAGACTATTTCATGAAATGGGAAAATGCCATCCCTCTGACCGATGTAAACAAAATGGTGGTGATCCAATTCATAGAACAAAAACTGATTACAAGGTTTGGTATGCCTTTCCTCCTTGTTTTTAGTAATGTCTCTTACTTTTCTTCCACCCTATCAACAGAGTTTTCTTTAGACAAAAGAATCATAATCAGATAATCTGAAAACTACTATCCACGGGGGAATGAAGTGGAAGAATCAACCAATAAGAACTTAGTGAGGATATTAAAGAAAACAGTTGCATACAACCAGAGGAATTGGAAAAGTTCACTTCATAATGCCTTATGGGATGATAGAGTAACACCCAAGGAAGTTGTAGGGAATTCCCCATACTTTCTAGTGTACGGACATGAAGTCATTCTCCCAAACGAGTTTTATCTTCCATCTCTTCAACTTGCTTAGGATTCTATAGGACACCCTCATTAGTTATACAACAAAGAATTGATACCCTCCTCATGTTGGAAGAGGAAAGTGAGAAAGAAAAATCAAAGTTCATATCTCATCAGAAGATAGTTAAAAGGTGGCTTGATAAGCATAAGTCCAAAGAGAAATTTTTTGAAGTAGGAGACTTAGTCCTGAAATGGGACAGAGAAAATGAGCCGAAGGGGAAACATTCAAAGTTTCAAAATCTATGGCTCGGACCTTTTCAGGTAGCCAAGAAAATTGGGGTAGGCATGTATCGGTTGCAAAATTTGAGGGGGGAACCTGACACCCTCTCAGTGAATGGCCAAGCCCTAAAACAATATTTTTGTTAAAAAAAAAAAAATGTGTGTGTTTTCATGATATTTTGTTTTTAGGTAGGTTGTTTGCAGAGTTCATTTTTTGTTTTTTATTTCTTGCTATAGTACTTTTTGCTATTTTGAAGTTTGTGTTTAGCAAGGAATTGGTTGACCTTATTTCATGTTATATGATGAACTTTGTTCTTGACTTTACATACAACAAAAGAAGCACTGGGATAATTGTGGTTGTTTTGAAAGAGTTTTGTATCTAACTTGTGCAAATAAACAACCTTGGCAAAGTGATGAAGTGTCCACCTAGTGGTCCAGTAAAACCTGAAGGGAAATATGGTAAGCTAGAAAGGACTACATGAACCTCAAGACAGAGCTAGAAAAAAAATTCACCTTAACCATCTCATTTTTCAAATAACAAACGTCCTCCTCTCCCACTCGCTCAAGGCATTCTGTCGAACTAAAACCAATTATATCAAATGAGTACAAAGTAGGAGATGTTATGCAAATAACTTTGTTCAGGCTATGGATGCTCCTTGGCAGTGGAGAGAGGTCTGTGACATTGGGGTGACTCTATCAGGGCTATGGACACTCGTTGGTTGCGGATCAACATCATAGAAATTCAATGATGATAACTAAAAGGCATGGTTCCAGTGAATGCTTTACTCTACTTTTGTCAAAAGAGGGCATGGGTCAGGGTTACAGGAAACGAAGGTGGAATGAAGGTTGAAACCCCACAGGTAGGTCCAGATGCATCAATCATGGAATTTCAAATGCAAGGACAGAAGAGGCTCTGATAAAAAACCAGTTAAATTATTAACCATGTTTTTCATCAAGTGAGCTCGATGTAGGAAAAGAGATTTTTCTTTCGCCCAGTAATTCATCATTTGTTGAGAACTCAACACACCCTAAAAAGCCTTATCATTTTTTTTCACTTTTTGGGTACCACTTGGTCTTCTGCACTGTTTGACTCAATTTCATTTTGGGAAATGTTTTCCTTTTTATTATTTTCATGACTCTCATCACCTATTCAGATTTGTTTGAACTTATGAAAACCCATAACTAAAATGCCTTAACACCTTAATTAAGAATCAACAGCCAAACACTGCACCTAATGCGATCAGGTTCAACGTCAGAAAGAATTCAAGTAAGTAAAGGAACCACTCGAAAAAAAACAGTCGTCGATCATCAATCTTTATCGGCATCGGCAAAAGGAAATTTTGGTTTGCGTAAGTTTTCATATAAAGGTTCAAGGGATAATCGATCCCCTTCAACATCGGTAAAATACAAGGAGGACAAACGTTAACGAAGGACTAAAAGAAATTTTTTATAGCTGATGCCCGATGCACTTTATCGAGATCGGGGAAAATTCAGAAGGATCACAACAAACATTTTCACCACGATAAATTTATCCCCGATTACCTATCCCCGATGTGTTTTCAACGTTGAGAATTTTTAGAGGGAGCCGATCTGAGGGAAATTGGGTAGGTTTATCATCGATCGCCGATCCTTGACACTTTTCAGCATCAACAAGCTAGGATTTGGTCCCAAAGAGAATAGTTTAAGGAAAGTCCTGACTTCGATTAATATGAGTGAATTAAGTCACTGGTCTAGAATGCCACGTGTCTTTACCAGGTAAGAGGGTCATACAGTCTAGTTCTATCCTGAGTCATTCTTGGTTCCCTAGGTCCTAGTCACACCTCTGAGTAAGCTTTTCCACACCAGCACTGTACAGTAAGATTGATCGATGTCAAAGTTTTTTGCAGGAGGATATCAACAAAAATTTTCATAGCACAATCCCGACCCCTGATCCACCCACTGAAAGACCAGCATGGCGAGACATTTCAACATTAGATACGATCATATTTTGGACATTTAAAGAGCTAATTAATACTCGATCCCACATTAGTTTCTACCTCATGCGCCAATTAAAACATGATGTTTGAAATCATCGATAGACCACATCATCACCCGTGCCTCTTCCATCAACCCACGATGAATTTAAGTTCTAACTCCTCTAAAGAGTTGAACACAAATTTATTGAAATTTCATTTATAACCTAAATTGAATGGTTGATGAGACACGGTAAGGTCTGCCCTATTTGAATCTCTTGAACTGTTGTGAACAAATTCATTCTGCACATAAGAGAATTTCAGAGCGTCCAAAGGAGAAAAATGAGCAACTCGAAGATTGTAGTGACCCTCATGATTATCAAAAAACCAGGTTTAACAAGATTAAGAGGTATGTATCTAAGTCTGTTAATTAGCTGGTTATAGTTTATACATGTTCGTATGATTTCCTACAAACTCACTAAACTCTTCCCAAGTTGCAAGAATAATGCCTCTAAGAAAGCTAACCACCAGACACTCGTCGAGGGCTCCAAAGATGAAAGAAATAGAGATAGGCGAAGGTTCTTCTCCAGGGACTGCGAGGAAATTGGAGTACGCCCCTAGGCTGGAGCCTATTGTCAAGACAACAAAAAAGAAAGTTTCCATCCAGCCTCCAGGCTTTGACGATACAGAGGAAAGCACCAGATCCAAGGTAGCGCTCCCACAGTGGGGTAATCTCTTCAACGGGATTAGAAGAGAAGAATACCCAGAGTATATCCCACACAATGACCTGGACGTAAGCGTTCTTGATGACTAGGTGTTCCCCAACATCCGACGATCGTATTTACACATGGTGACGAGCAGAACCCTCATTTTCCCCTACATATAAGTGATGAAGTGGATCATCAACCACAAAGACGGGCATACATGTTTTATTAACAATGAGAATGGTTGGTGTGTCAGATTTTTCCTTCCGACAGAGGTCCATAAATACTAAAAGCTTAGGGACCCATAGGAGCGGATCAACATAGACTTCATGGTGAAGTTCTATGAATTCCATGACACCATTTAGTTGATGGCCTCATGGTGGAGGGAAGACAATAAATTCACCAATCGGAGAAATGAATGTTACGGGACAATCATCCTGAGGGAGCCATACATCTATTTGATGGCTCTCATCTATTAGCTATATGGAGAAAAGGACTGCTCCAAGTTTTCGGAAGCATGGATTCCTTTGGCATTCACAATTGCAAGCATCGGGAGTAGTTTCAACTAGGGAGCAATAATCTCCAAACAACTAGGCATCTGTGTGCAGCAGGCGCAGACGCCGAAGGAAGGAAACACACCAACTTTCTACATGGCCTCGTACCTACTTGATGTCATGTGCACTAGGAACATCTTCTCCAACATGAATCTGAGTTGACATGTTGCAGAGCTCCCGATTCCCATCTACTTCAGTGTGCTATGGGAAAATAGGTACAAGAAATCTTACTCCCTCATCTGCGATGAATTCATTGCCCGTATTTATTTTATTCTTTTCAAGAAGGAATTCCCAAGGCTATAAACAACAACCAATAAAATGATAGCCAAGGTAGTCCATTGGTACTTAGATGAACGCACACCATACATCAGGGTGTTTGGGGCCACCAGAGCACCACATCTCTTACCATCTCATGCCCCAGACTGAATTGTCATGGGATGAATTTGCTATCAGACCATCCTATAGGGCTATGACACCACATTTGTAAAAGATAAGAAACATGCCTTCATACCCTACGGTTTCCATGTGGGGTTCTATATGGTAAAGGATACTGCTCAAGACAAATAAGAAGGGTTGAGCCAAATTGAATTTAGGTTCCCTACATGTCGATTCCACAAGCATGATCCTAAAATCTTGGTCCTCCAACATGCATCGCAAGTGTCATCCTGCTGGCCATATGCTCACGATAAGTTTGAGGACGAGTTCTTCACATAGAATGCCCAGGACTAGGGCAAGGTGGTGCAGAGGATGACCAACCCAAATATGACCATGTTCAAGGCCATGAGCGTGAATTAATAGGTGGAAACAATAGAACAGTCGGCTCAAGAGGCCCTTAGATCCAAGGAAGAAATTAGAGTGGTAGAGAAAACAAAGGTGCAGGGAAGGGGACTTTTCTTAACACCAGAGGCATAGAAAAGGGGTCTGCGCTTAATGGAAAAGGCACATAGAGTAATCGATAAGATACAGAATGACCTGGAACTCGTAGAGATGACAAGGGTTCCTGTCAACAACCCAATCAAAATTCAGGGAGGACCAAATGACCTAGAGCTGATACAAATTGAAGAAACCATCGAGTCAGATAACCCTAAAGTTTTTATGCCACAGGTTGAATCACCAGGGGACATTTCGGATCAGATCAAGATAGCGAGGAAATCGGGGAGAGAAAGGACACCAAATCCCCTATTTTATCTAATAACCATCTACAACAATGAGGAGAGCTCAAACGTGTCCTTGATCACTCCGGTCAAAATCACAAAGGAAAAAAAACCTAAGAAAGAATCTGCCCTGGGTCCCGATGCTCTAAGTTAGAGCCGTCTACAGAATGAGCACAAGGTAGAAAGTTCCTTGGACATTGATCCACTCGACACATCGGGAATTCTAATGGAAAACTCGAGGGATGAGCCATGATCAGTTGAACAAGGGGAAGAAATTCCACAATAGGAAATTAGCATCTCAACAGTCGATTATCAAGTAAGTATCGAGCCTTCCCTTTATTCATCAATTTTGGCCAGATCTTTATCTCCCGATGAGGAAAACCCAGAGGCTGAACTTTCAGGACATGTAAATAGGTTCAAGAACCTATTCTTGAACAAATATACACAGTTGGAAGCCTGGGAAACAATCTTACCTGGGGAGAGCAACAAATCCATGAACCTATGGATGAGGTCTTCGATATACAATCCATCGCCTATGACCGAAAGAGGAAATCCATCATGAATAGAACAACTAAGAAGATGAGGCTTACTTTGGATAGTTCCATCCTCATCACCACAGAGGAAAATTTGATCAGCACAGAGCATGCTTAGACGTCTGAGCTCATCGATGCAGGGAAGGCGATCACTAATGCCACCCTGGATAGAACAAGGAAAGATGAAGAGGAGTTGGCCGCTGCGCTAAAGGAGTTGGAGCATCTGCACCATTTGGTGAAATACTATTAGGACTCCACATAGGCCATGATGTTTTTGAGAAGCAAGTTCCAAGATTCCTACATTAAATTCACGAGTGAGTGGCACCTTTTCATTGCAGGGATAGTCGATTTTCAATAAGACACCCTTATGGAATTGGAAACATGCAAGGACATGGAAATATGGTATGAGAAATCCCACCAAGCGGTGGAAAGAATTGATTACATCAGTGTGGTTCAAAAGGGCTGACACGTCGAAGAGCACGACATTCGCGTACTAAGGGACAACAACATTGATCATATAAGGAAGTTGACTGAATATTGGGTGAAGATGTCCCAATAACTTCATCAGGATATCTAAGATAAATGGGTCAATTGCGAAAGGAGTTGCACCAAGATCAATTGGGCAGTGAGAGGCATCGGTCTCCCATAATTTGGCACACCCGAGGACTTTGTCGACTTGCATGACATAGTCAAACTACATGCGGAACAAGACTCATCCTGGACTGCGAAGATAGAAAAGGTGGCGAACATGGCACCATGTCAAGTACAACATTTCATGGAGCACCCAATCAAGGCTCGGATAGTGTTACAGTAGTTAATTGTTAAAGCAGTCATGTATCGGGCAAAATAAATAGAAATAAAGGAGATCCTTTCGGCCCCGATGGACCAACACAGATTCCCGTATGCGAACACATGCGAGGAACTCTTCATCAAATGGTCGAAGTATGAGAAGAGTCATCCACTCAAATGAAACCATTTGATGACTCTTAGAAGACTAAGATTTGAAAGTGCCATGTGGCGATGTTTTTTTTTACTTAGCTTTCACTTTGATAGTTATTTTTAGTTGATAATTTGACATAAATAAGAGGATAGACCTATTAGAAAAAGTTGATGGTTTTTGCAAAGACCCTCATTTTTGGAATTGTAAAGAACTATTTCTGAACTACCTTAATTGAGAAGTATTGTTGAGGACCAGAGAAAAACTTTTGTTTTTCATTAAAGGCATGTGTGATTGGATCGAAGGAGGAATTACTTCTGACTTTATCTTATGAATGGATGCTATAACGAGTAAGATTTTTTGAATCTGTTGTTAGCTAGTTCAATGTTTTATAGTTCTTGTCTCTAATGATGGAAAGAAGATCGTTTTGTTAATGTGTGATTAATGATTAGAGCTATGGAAACTATTTTTCTTTCCATCATTTATTGCATGTATGTTTTCTTTCAATAATTATATCTCGGTCAATAATTGAAATACCAACAAGTTAATGTATTAATACTAGGCTTGTCATAGGTGTGAAAATAGTTTTTTGCATGTTTGAGCACAAGGGTTATCCCAAAATAAGTCTTCTACAATAGTTAAGTCGTCCCCCTTTTACCAGTTGGTTTATACTGGCACACATTTCTTGTATTAGACCCACCTATAAGAGAAAATAAAAAAAGTAAAGTTCAAACTGAAGGAGTATTTTTCGGGAGAAGATATCTTGTCAATCACTACATAAATCCCATCAATTAATTGGTTTGATCGCAAGATCTGGAGAACCATACCACTATAAAACGATGTAGATTCTAATTAGGCCTCGGTGGAGGGTTTGGTTCCTACTATTGAGTTAAAGGGATTTAGGACCCCTCAACAAAAATGGCACTAGAAGGAGGGCTTGAAGAATGAATGGCTGACAATATTTTCGATATAATATTTCACATATCTTGTAGATTCAAAACAACCCACATGCATGGCTAGTCATTCTCAAGATAACCCACACACACTGAGTACTCCTGAAATGAGTAAATCACCCCAGCAAGAGGAAGAACATTTATTCCCTGAAATACTTTACGCTCTTCCTCACGAGGATTTGAACCATTTCATAAGAATCACAAGAGCTTACGCTCGACAAATCGGAACACTTCCCTTAGCTCTGTTACTTCCTCATAGAAAACAAGTAAGAAGACCAGTGGTTGACACCCCCGACCATTTTTTTGGTCACACAGTAGAAGACCTGATATATTTAAACCTCACTGAAATCGAACATCCTCTTAATCTAATGACCGAAACATCATCTGGTAACTGCTATGAGCCCAACAATTTTTATGACGAGGAGGGGTTTAACTCAGAATGCTCACTTTTGGAGTCAGATGACATGGAAGATAACAATGATCATAATGAAGAAAGTGGAAACCCACCTCAAAATAATCAACCTTGGTTGGCTAGAGATACTCTGGCCATCCCCGAACAAGTACATAACCTTCCCCGACAATTAGAAAAATTACTCCCTAAATTTGACCATAAAACCTCAGGATTGCTTGAAGACCATATCAAAAAATTCATACTAGCTATTATACTGATGAATGTCCAACATGAAGACATAGTATGCAGGCTTTTCTCCTATACTTTTGAGAATTCAGTGGTATTTTAACTTGCATGTAGGGTCCATAACTAGTTGGACGAAGTTTCAAAAGGATTTTCTAGATAAATTTGCAGAAGGAACCACTACAGGAGATTTGATAACTGAGTTGTTCACCGCCACCATGAGCTCAAAGGAGAAGGTTAAAGACTTCAATCAATGGTTCACCACTATCCTAAGAAAATTTCAACCTAAATCTAAACCCATTCAGGAGTTGCAAATCGAAGTATACGTTAATTCTCTCACAACTTCCATTTCCATGTTTGTGAAAAGGGCTGCCAAAACAACCTTTGCTAAGAATTTTGAGAATCCAAAACAATAGAATTCAAAATGAAGGGATGTAAAGAAGTTTGGGTCTCATTAATTAAGAAGGAAGTTCAACCTCCTCCCAGGAGAGGACTCTTGTTGACTAGATCCCTAGGAAAACAAACATAACAAGGTCCCTAAAAAGGAAGTGGAGACATAGAATACCTACAAAGCATGGTAAAGAAGTTTTCAAACGAAATCATAGACATGAAAAGAAGTGTAGGGGAAGTAAACCAAGGCCAGAGGCCCTATAAACCCCTTTTTTTTTTTTAATCCATCGTTCAAAGAAATTGAACCTCCCCCATCCAACTTAAACATCGATCTAGGAAATGTAGCATCTGACATTTTATGTACCTATCACCAAAAGAAACATTCTGAAAGAGACTGTCCGCAATGGGTGCATGACATGAATTTGATGGCCAACCGATTTCTAGATGAGGTTTCCCTTACCGAACAATCAAGTGGCTCAACTATGAATATTGTTGATTAGGAAAAAGTTGATCCACTGGAAGAAACATCCATGATGATATGGGACCCTAACCTACCAATGCCTTCCGATGATCTATTTGAAGTTCAAGAACCACCCGCTGAGGTCTTGGCTGTGAAAAATCAAAGTAGGGGTCAACCTATCTCAAATGACCTTAATACTACCCAAACTTTAGGAGGGAAGCCAATGTCCTATCACCCTAGAGAACCTTTTGTCTCCCGAGTAAATCCTATAAACATCCATACCCGAGAATCGCCCAAGCTAGACTATAACATAGTAGAAGATTTGAAAAAATTGAAGGCAAATATATTGGTCATGGACATGTGTAGAATCCCTCAACAAAAGGACTTTCTATTACAAGAATTGAAGTCATTAGAAAATCCTACAACAAGCACTGACCAAGGATAAAATCCATCCCTCTCATATCTAATAAATAAACCAACTGTGAATGCTTTCTCTGAAGATAAGAAGGGAAATCCTTTTATCCCACCGTTCCTCTTGACATTTGAAGTCTTCAACAAAAACCTCCACAATTGTTTGGTTGACTCAGGGGCATCCTCTAATGTTATTCCATTGTCTATATGAAATAAACTAAATGTGGTCCCTCTAAAAAGTGATAAACATGTGATAAAACTAGACAAAACCCAGGTGAAAGTTATGGGAGAGTTGAAAGATGTCATGATCAGGATGGGGACTCACCCAAAATATTGTCAAGTAATTGACATCATTGTAGTAGATATCCCAGAATCTTATGGATTGCTACTTAGTCGAGATTGGTCTGAGAAGTTAAACGGATACTTTAATACAAACTAGGCTCACTTTTGGTTTCCATTAATGGGACACGCGAATATTATTAGGATCGATAGGGAAAGATATCTGAACATACTATCACCGACTTAGAAACCCTCAACGAACCCTCTTCGAAAATTTTTCCTGTATTAGTAAATTATTGGACTACGATTCCAATTTTGGAAATTTCTCCTCCCTCTTATCTGATGTGCCTCTTACTCAAAACTTGTTGGCAGCCATTTCACATTTTTTATCTTTTCCTTACAAGTTGCCTACACAAGGGTTTTGAACCCTTAATATTCATCGCAATCTTTTAAATAAAACGACACGATTATCTTGTGCATTTGCACACCTGCTTTTCGTTTTCATTTTCATGACTGCAAGCATGAAAACCTTGAGTTGGAAGTCATGTTGATGGCATTAAAAATCATCACTGGATTGTTATGAATACTCTTGTTCATGTGGTCATTTCACCTCTAACTCTATAATGGTTATACAGTTGGCAAGACACCAAGCCTTGATTCACTTTGCATTTGACTTTGTTAATATGACCTCATTTTATAAGTTTGTGATGCAATGATATTCTGGTGATTGTGGTTGAATCCTTGATACAATGGTGGTATGATATTCTATTTTCTTTGATCAAATTTCTTGGCGCAATGGTCTTATACAACGCATAAATTTTATGATCAAAGCTTTGGTGCTATATTCAAAATGTTATTTTGTTTTAAATCATACACATATTATTGTGGACCAATTGTTGGTTATGAACACTAAGGTTTGCAAATAGTTGGATATTTGGTCATAATTTTTTGGTTATGAATGTTATGGCTTTCATGTGAATAATCTATTTGATATTGGGTCAAAATCTTTGGTTTGTGATGTGAGTGATTTGATTTACCAAGGCGCCATCAATTGTACATGACAGCACGATAGTTTTGCATGGCATCAACTTACTCTGTCAAACCCTCACACGAATAGGCATTAACACCTGCCTTGCATCTCGGGCTATCTTTGTTTGGGAAAACCAGCGAGCATTCAGTCATGTGCCTACCCTGTCAAACCCCCTCACCGTTTACCCTGTAGACCATGTGCTCTCTCCTAGCTCCTGTAAGGCAAATTTAACCCCATGGTGTTTAGAGTATGTTACTATTTGATAGTGCCATAGAAGACTACCCCCGTAATTTCCTCCCAGAGACACGTTTTTGCGTGAGCAATTCTGGGCAAATGGTTTTGAATCAGATTAAACCCTTGAAAACCCAGAACCGAAATTAGCCCCTTTACCTTCTTCAAGGGCGGTTTCCTCAGAAACTGAGTTATTACAGAGATATATCTCATCCTTTACAAGTCAAATTTCAGATCTTCTCTGTGGCTGAAAGGTGCGTTTTGGGTCTGTGCGCATTTGCCGAAATGTTTGTTTCTCCTGGCCTATGCCTCAGAACCTCTTTCACCCGATCTGCCTTGTCCAAACTTGTTCCTCTTGCCCTCTATTGAACCCTTGATCAATCCAAAGATTCATCAAGCAGTCTGTCAGCAAATTGAAAGACAACAGGCTCTGTTCTTTTTAATGTAGAGGCAGCCACTGCCACTGTTAGCTTGAAATTATCTTGACCAAATAGTATCCCTACAGCCAAGGTATGTTATTTCAACATTGATTTTTGTGATTTGGTTTGTTCTTGAATTATCATAGTCGTTTGTGTATGCGTTGGATTAGTATCAAAGATCTATTTGATAAATAGAATATAATCTGTTGATTCAAAAACTATTTCGTTGATTTCGAATTATCAAAACGATTATGTCTGTTTCGAATTGGTAATAAAAAAAGTTGGTTGATAGATCGCATATATCCCTGTTACCATTCGATTAATTCAAAAACGACTCTGTTATTTTTGAATTGGCATAAAAGATTTCATTTTGAATTAATATAAACTATTGTGATTGCAAAGGATGTGTATAGTTATGTTTTGATTGAATTGATTCATAAACGATTTGGTTTGTTTTTGAATTAGAAAAAATAATTTTTTTTTAGTAATTAAGAGTTGTTTGATTCACCATATGCATTTTTGTTATCATTTGGATTGATTTAAAATGATTCTGTTTGCAAATATGACCAGCTACAGAATCGTGAGATTCTGTTAGCTGGTCATAAAATTTAGATTTTTTTTGTTTATTTTACAAATAAAACATTATCTAAACTTGTTTATTCTTGCCCACCTACAGGTACATACGAATTTCAATGGGAAATTGGACATGTTGTGGCAGTTTAGAACATCCTTTTTGTCATATAGTTTTGTTTTAGGTTGCTAGTTTTAGTTAGAAATAGAGATTTGGGAGATTGTTCCCAGATTTTTCCAAACAATTTTCGATAATTCCCATAGGGATGTTTTACCCTGTGGCCTTTATATACTCATTAATTTTTGTAATGAACCCATCACTGTTGGGAGAACAAAGATGATGGACTGATGATTATACAGACTCGAATGGGAGCGGATGTTTTGTAAAAGCTTTAGCTTTCAATTTATCATACTTTCGTTCAAGTTTTTGTGCATTTTTAATTTGTAATCAGATTATTGACTACTTTATATATCAAGATCTGTTACAGGTTGATGCGTTATGATTTAAATTCTGTCCATATCTGATGTATCTCATTTTACTCACAACAATTACCCTGTTTGAATTTAATTAACAGAAGGTTTATCTTCTTAGTTAAATGAACGATTATATGCAAATCTTGGCACTGGGATTTATCTAAATGTGATGATTTGTAAATTATAAAATTGTTGTTGTTTTATTTCTTGTTTGTTCTGTCATTCGTATTCAAAGAGAGTTGTTGCTTCCCATTTACAAGAAGTTTGTGGAAAATCGAGTGCGATTTTCCCCCATCGAACATCTAAATCTGATACTGTGCACAGGACAAATTGGAGAGCGTTACTACAGGTTAGTCTGCTAGTGCTATTTAAGTATTCCAATTAATATATAAATCTGAATTCCTCTCACTGTTCATCTCTATAGTTCATATTTACATATTAGGATTGTTATGTTATTGTTATGCTTAGATAGTTGTCATTTTATTTCCGTCTCATAAAAATTATAAAAATCCAAAAATAATAGCTTTGCTGTCATAGGACATTTCACAAATGATTTTTGCAGGTTTTCAATTTAAAATCTGGAATTTGTGAATACTGTACAGATATAATTGAGGTTTAATCCTGTTGATAGCTGAACATTTAAATAAGTAGAATTATTGTTGTATGATATTAGTTAGTAAACTGTATATATAGTTTTAGATTTGTATATAGTTTTTTTGTAGTTGCTTTTTCACTTAGATTAGATTATCTAGCTTAGTTTTTCTTTCGTTTTCCTAGGACTTAGATCGGCCAACGGAGCTGCTAAACCCATCAGAGTGGATCATCCCAAACGTATTGGGTTATTTAGACAACCCTGGACTAGATCCACCCCTCCAGTTGACGAGTGTTCATTTTTGCCCGTCAACAAATGGTGCTAGAAGGAGGGCCGACTCACAAGCCAGCCTTGTAGGAGCCTTTATTTTAAATGTATTCAATTTCCCCCATGGATCCCCAAATCTCTATGTTGGAACATGATTTCAAATTCTCATTACCCAATGTTCCCAACGAGACAGTCTCTCGCTTGTTCAAACTCACCTTTGATGGTGGAGGCAATATATCTGCTAAAGACCACCTTAACAAGTTTTGGTGCAAATGCATCAAACATGACATCTCAGATTTAGGAGTTTTATGTAGACTGTTCACTTTTACTTTTAGAGGTCGGATCAAACATTGGTTTGAATCCTTTCCAGTATGTCACATTTTTTATTGGTTTCAATTTGTAGATGAGTTTCTAGATGCTTTTGAAATTTATGATTTTGATCAATTATGTGAAGAATTTCATACTTTGCTAATAAACGACGATTCATCTTTAGAAGAATTTTTGACAAGAGTCTATCATATCCTCTGTAAATTTAATCTCGATGACAAGTCATTGGCATTAAATCTCTTCTATGATGCTTCCATCCCTTCCATCCAGACATGTTCAATCACGAATGAAGAACCAATTGCAAATCCTATCACTCAAATGCTAGAACAATCTTCTTCGCAAGAAGAGAAAAATTCTTCCGATAATGTTGAACAAGCCAGGGAGGTAGAATCTATTGATCAGGCTCTTATCGACAACCAAAATGGTTTTTCCTTTGAATCATTGTATTTTCAGTCTAAGACTAGTATGGAAGATGATTTGTTTCTGGCTCAAGGTGAACACCCTCATTCTTGTAACTCATTCTCTAATCAACATTTAAAATCAGTCATTGAAGAACGTTTAAGCGACGAAAATCGTCTTGAATGTTCTAGTACTCCTATGAAACTGATTAGAGAAGAAGAAACCTTAAACCATCATCCTCAAAACACACTTTGTTCACATAAAAGACTAGATGTTTGTCACATAAATTTTGAATTATCTATCACACAAAAGGCAAATCCAGATGTTCATATTATGTTGAGGAATTCGTCACCAAAACAGAGTGAGAGTTTTAAAGAAAGTGAAGAGAATTGTCTTGAGAATACCATTGTTGAGTATCATAGTTCAAGAGATTCTTTTCATCTGCTTATTTTTTATTCCTTTTATTCTTTATATCCTGATCTATTCCTAGATTCTAGTGGACTTGACATATTACCTACAACATACTACTCTTTTCCACCACAATCATATCCTTTCGATATGCTAAATTCTGGTGAAATCAATTCCAAACCTAACATTGATAAGCTTGGATTTGATGCTTGTTCACTTTCATCACTCACATGGGAAAAGGACATGTTGCGAGATGATTTTACATAGTTTATTGTTGAAAAAGGCAATTCATTATATTTGGAGATTAAACATTCTAAGCTCCATATTCGTTCTTTGCTTAGCTCGAATCTTGATGTTTATGCTTCACATTTTGAAATGATCAATCTCATCAAAGGAAATATTCAAACCAATGATCTAATTGATTGCACGAATCCTCCTATGATGAGTTTCCCATTGATATATTCGTTTCATCAAAGTAATGGTTTGCATCCCCATTTTTGTGATAGGATCTTAGGATGGCTTGAATATTCATATATAAAAAAATTTCATAATGAAGATTAAGTTGCGCTTGCTTTGTTTCCACCTAAGTATCCCGGAAGTAGGTGTGACATATTTCTTTTAGATCCTCCATGTGAAGAAATTAATGAACACTTAGAGAACTGTCAAGAGTATGGGGCATTTCAGCCTTGGCTGATGGTTATTTCATTTCCTCATAATCCTGACAAGTTTTTCAAACCTACTTACACTTGCCCATGTCATTATGACCCTTATCACGACAAGATTGCACAATGGCCAGAGGATTCGTTCAACAAGAATATCCAAGGAAATGGTAAGATCATGCTTACTTTGTTTTTAGATGTTGATTATGAAGGTAAGCGTGATAGGTTTCTGTCATGTTTTGATATATTACCATTCTTATTAATAATGTTTGATTTTGTTTCCATTGCAGGATTGGAGTTACTCCGATGGCTACATTGGAAGCATGACTTCACGTAGTATCTTAATTTTTTTAATAGTTAGGGTAGGTTTAGGAATAGGTTTTCTTTTAGTTTTATTTCTCACTATTTCTCTATGTAATAATGAAGTCATGAACGCAAGTGGGCGCACCATAAGAACCATAATATGGTTGTTGTCAGGGAAGTCCCCTTGATCCTTTTCTCTTTTCTTTTAGTTGAACATTTATTTTCAGAAACGCAGTATCGTCATGAAAGTCTTAAATTGAAAGTAAAGAGATAAATAAATCTGAATCAACCCTGACCCAAGGTACCACGAGTAAGAATGCTTTCCCATCAAACAGGATTTTCCTACTTTTCAGTCTCCCAACGGATTTTGTGGCATGAGGTTTTCAGATGCACCTTCTGTACATATTTTGTTTTTGGTTTTTCTTGTTTGGATTTCTTTGCTTTCCAATGTTTTCTTCACTGGTGTGTTTTGTTTCCATTTATGCTTATCAATATTTCTTTTTGAAATACACATACCTGCATTATGAACTGTTCAAACAAAGAAAACATAAATTTCTTTCTCTGAAATAACTGTTGAAAATTTGTCTAAACATCTATTGTGATATGCTTCTGAAATTTATAGCCATGTTGAGAAAAGACTGTTGGTTGAAAGAATTTTATTGATTTCAATGTGTAAGTGAAGCCTATCACGATCATCCATTATCTTCTTACGTTGTCCCTGTTCCTTAAGGGAATAACTCAAAAGATGTCTCCCTTCTTTTGAAGGTTGGTTTTGTAAACAAACCATCTCTGAATCTTAATGAAGGACAATTTTAAAAATTCTTTCAAGGTCTATAAAAATATGTCTAAAATATCATAATTTTCAGCGTCACCCCGCTCAATTATATATCTTTAAAAAATTAAATCATAAAAGAGTTGTGGGAAGTGCTTGTAAACCCATCGGGATGCTGAACAGGTCTGCTGGCAGTGGGTAAATGCATGCATGGTGCCAAAACAACTTCGTCGGGGTACTAAACAGGCGTGCTGGTAGCGAAGCAATGTCGAGTATATGAAAATTTGCAAATATGGAATCTCCTGACCTTAAAATGTCCTTTATTCTGATTTGGAACTTCTTGGCAGGATACAGATATTAGAGTGGGTTAAATGTCAACCCTGTCGAGGCTATAAACGCCTGCTGGCAGCAGTGGCTCTGTCAAAAGTATTGGAGATTTATCTTTAATATCATGACTCACTTGTCTTAAGATTGTTATCAGTTTTCATCTTTTAAGCACAACTGGAATTATTTGATTAATGATGATGTTTAAACAAATTTCTGGTTGTTTTTGAGTTAGAATTATTCTTATTATCATTATCTAGATTTATTCTTTTGGCAGAGATAACTGCTTCTACCAGTGTGTCACCATTGTTGGCAGCCATTTCTCATTTTTTATCTTTTCCTTACAAGCTGCCTACACAAGGGTTTTGAACCCTTAATATTCATCGCAATCTTTTAAATAAAATGACACGATTATCTTGTTCATTTTCACACCTACTTTTCGTTTTCATTTTCACGACTGCAAGCATGAAAACCTTGAGTTGGAAGTCATGTCGATGGCATTAAAAATCGTCACTGGATTGTTATGAATACTCTTGTTCATGTGGTCATTTCACCTCTAACTCTATAATGGTCATATAGTTGGCAAGACACCAAGCCTTGATTCACTTTGATTTTGACTTTGTTAATATGACCTCATTTTATAAGTTTGTGATGCAATGATATTCTGGTGATTGTGATTGAATC
The DNA here is from genome assembly GCA_009831015.1 of Picea engelmannii. Lineage (NCBI taxonomy): Eukaryota > Viridiplantae > Streptophyta > Pinopsida > Pinales > Pinaceae > Picea > Picea engelmannii. Next base: position 595,617 of record ML776879.1, on the reverse strand, counting down.
CTTGATACAATGGTGGTATGATATTCTATTGTCTTTGATCAAATTTCTTGGCGCAATGGTCTCATGCAACGCATAAATTTTATGATCAAATCTTTGGTGCTATATTCGAAATGTTATTTTGTTTTAAATCATACACATATTATTGCGGACCAATTGTTGGTTATGAACACTATGGTTTGCAAATAGTTATTGAATATTTGGTCATAATTTTTTGGTTATGAATGTTATGGATTTCATGTGAATAATCTATTTGATATTGGGTCAAAATATTTGGATTGTGATGTGAGTGATTTGATTTACCAAGGCGCCGTCAATTGTACATGACAACACGATAGTTTTGCATGGTTTCAACTTACTCTATCAAACCCTCACACGAATAGGCATTAACACCTGTCTTGCATCTCGGGCTACCTCTGTTTGGGAAAACCAGCGAGCATTCAGTCTTGTGCCTACCCTGTCAAACCCCCTCACCGTTTACCCTGTAGACCATGTGCTCTCTCCTGGCTCCTGTAGGGCGAATTTAACCCCATGGTGTTTAGAGTCTGTTACTATTTGATAGTGCCAGAGAAGACTGCCCCCGTAATTGCCTCCCAGAGACACGTTTTTGCATGAGCGATTCCAGGCAAACGGTTTTGAATTAGATAAAACCCTTGAAAACCCAGAACCAAAATTAACCCCTTTACCTTCATCACCAGATTTTTCCTCAGAAATTGAGTTATTACAGAGATATAGCTCATCCTTTATAGGTCAAATTTCAGATCTTCTCCGTGGCTGAAAGGTGCGTTTTGGGTCTGTGTGCATTTTCCGAAATGTTTGTTTCTCCTGGCCTGTGCCTCAAAACCTCTTTCACTCAATCTACCTTGTCCAGCCTTGTGCCACTTGCCCCCTATTGAACCCTTGATCAATCCAAAGATTCATCAAGCAGTCTGTCAGCAAATTGAAAGAGAACAGGCTCTGTTCTTTTTAATGTAAAGGCAGCCATTGCCACTGTTAGCTCGAAATTATCTTGACCAAATCGTATCCCTACAGCCAAGGTATGTTATTTCAACATTGATTTTTTTGATTTGGTTTGTTCTTGAATTAGCATAGTCGTTTGTGTATATATTGGATTAGTATCAAAGATCGATTTGATAAATAGAATATAATCTGTTGATTCAAAAACTATTTCGTTGATTTCGAATTGTCAAAACGATTATGTCTGTTTCAAATTGGTAATAAAAAAAGTTGGTTGACAGATCGCATATATCCATGTTACCATTCGATTAATTCAAAAATGACTCTGTTATTTTTGAATTGGCATAAAAGATTTCATTTTGAATTAATATAAACTATTGTGATTGCAAAGGAATTCTATAGTTCTATTTTGATTGAATTGATTCATAAACGATTTGGTTTGTTTTTGAATTAGAAAAAAATGATTTTGTTTTAGTAATTAAGAGTTGTTTGATTCACCATATGCATTTTTGTTATCATTTGGATTGATTTAAAATGATTATGTTTGCAAATATGACCAACTATAGAATCGTGAGATTTTGTTAGCTGGTCATAAAATTTAGATTTTTTGTTAATTTTACAAATAAAACATTATCTAAACTTGTTTATTCTTGTCCACCTACAGGTACATATGGATTTCAATGGGAAATTGGACATGTTGTGGAAGTTTAGAACATCTTTTTTGTCATATAGTTTTGTTTTAGGTTGTTAGTTTTAGTTAGAAATAGAGATTTGGGAGATTGTTCCCAGATTTTTCCAAACAGTTTTCGATAATTCCCATAGGGGTGTTTTACTCTATGGCCTTTATATACTCATTAATTTTTGTAATAAACCCATCACTTTTGGGAGAAAAAAGATGATGGACTGATGATTATACAGGCTCGAATGGGAGTGGATGTTTTGTAACAACTTTAGCTTTCAATTTCTCATACTTTCGTTCAAGTTTCTGTGCATTTTTAATTTGTAATCAAATTATTGACTACTTTAGATATCAAGATCTGTTACAGGTTGATGCATTATGATTTAAATTCTGTCCATATCTGATGTATCTCATTTTACTCACAACAATTACCCTGTTTGAATTTAATTAACAGAAGGTTTATCTTCTTAGTTAAATGAATGATTATATGCAAATCTTTGCACTGGGATTTATCTAAATGTGACGATATGTAAATTATAAAATTATTGTTATTTTATTTCTTGTTTGTTCTGTCATTTGTATTCCAAGAGAGTTGTTGCTTCCCATTTATGAGAAGTTTGTGGAAAATCGAGTGCGGGTTTCCCCCATCGAACAGCTAAATCGGATACTGTGCACGGGACAAATTGGAGAGCATTACTACAGGTTAGTCTGTTAGTGCTATTTGAGTATTCCAGATAATATATAAATCTGAATGCCTCTCACTATTCATCTCTATAGTTCATATTTACAGATTAGGATCGTTATGTTATTTTTATGCTTAGATAGTTGTCATTTTATTTCTGTCTCATAAAAATTATAAAAATCCAAAAATAATAGCTTTGTTGTCATAGGACATTTCACAAATGATTTTTGCAGGTTTTCAATTTAAAATCTGTAATTTGTGAATACTCTACATATATAATTGAGGTTTAATCTTGTTGATAGCTGAACATTTAAATAAGTAGAATTATTGTTTTATGATATTAGTTAGTAAACTGTATATATAGTTTTAGATTTGTATATAGTTTTGTTGTAGTTGCTTTTTCACTTAGATTAGATTCTTTAGCTTAGTTTTTCTTTCGTTTTCCTAGGACTTAGATCGGCCAACGGAGCCGCTAAAACCATCGGAGTGGATCATCCCAAACAGCTTGGGTTATTTAGACAACCCCGGACCGGATCCACCCCTCCAGTTGACGAGCGTTCATTTTAGCCCATCAACAAAACTCTGAAATGACTTTTCAAGAAAAAATCTCGACGACAGTAGAAGAAATCCTCTTCTGTCAAGAACCTCTGTTCGAAACCATGAAGTATATAGGAGGAAAGGAGGAAAGTGGTAGGAAAGAAGAAAATGACAATTTTCACTCACAATTTTGAGCTTTGTAATTGGATGGTTCTAAGTCAGAAGAAGGATCAGGAGCGGGGTGTATCCTCATTGATCCCAAAGGTAAACGAAATTTCATGTCCTGCAGACTAGAATTTGAGTGCACAAACAACACCACTGACTATGAAGTTCTAGTACAAGGGATAAAGAAATCCTTAGAATTAAACATTAAAGAACTAAAGGTTTTCAGAGATTCTGAAATCATCGTTAGACAAGTGAGAAACACCACACATTGCAACTCTCTCCACTTGAGTAATTACCAACAGGAAGTGCACAGACAAATAGAACATTTTGAAGCCTTCAACATTACAGTGAGCCAAAGAAAAAAGAACACTCTTGATGATTATCTAACCACTGTTGCCTCAAGCCTATCCCCTTTAGAAGACTATGAAGCCTCCTGATTCACTATGGAGCTACTCTACAAACCGTTGATGCCCACAAATATTTCTAATTGGAAGGTCTTTGAAGGTGATGAACACATCATAAAATTCTTAATCAATCCAGAACATTTTAAGGATCTGGCTATCGACAATGAAATATTTCAGGAACAAATAGTAGGAACCTATCCCCATGCACAAGGAGCTAAAATAGATCAATCAACTGACAAACCAAGGTCTCACATGATACCGAAAGGAGTAGCCAATTTAGAAAACCTATTTGACTTAAGGGAAAGATTCAAAGGGTCAATGAACACAAATACAGGGAGTTCTTGTCCCATGTATGACACTATAAATATAGGAACCCCGGAAAACCCCAAGAATATAAATCTCGACAAGACAATATCTAAAGAAGAAAGGAAGGCCTATCTCAAACTTTTCAGACAATATCAAGATGTTTTTGCATGGTCCTACCGATATCTAAAAAATTATGATACTCGTATCATTCAACATGTTAGCACTAGAAGTCACCTCTGTATTGAAGAAGAGGTAAGCCCATTACCCATCAGGTTTTAAGTCACAGTAAATAAAATTAAAGGAGTTCGAATGGGCACAGACTCAAGAAAATACCGCTTTAACTCATAAATCGAAACTAGGCAATGCATGAGCAAGTGAGTTCTTGATTTAACTTTAATCAATAATTTGTAATAAAGGGTGAGTAGGGGAAGAACAAGTGAGGAGATGTAGAGGTCTGCTATGGACATTAGGTCTTTCAACAGCCTAAGGAAGAAAAGATTCAAGAACAAGATCCTCTTGGACCTAAAACTTTGGGAAACTAAGAGAACGCTACAAAAACACTGCAATCAAACCTCCATTGCAACATACTCACAACAATTCATGTGAATCCTTCAATCATGAAACTCTTAGTATCAGATGCAAAAGAGTGGATAAAGAAGATGAATTAGATTAAAC
>ML776879.1:579369-590535 GCA_009831015.1 Picea engelmannii | reverse complement strand
GGGGGGGGGGGGGTCCGATATGGACCTTGAGCCGTAGATATGATCATGCCAATATCAGCCACTCAGCTCCACGTGCTTCTTACCACATCGTTCCAAAAGGTCACATCATTCATCCAACTTAGGATAGAAACCACTTTGTGGGTTTTTTTCCCACTTTCTTTCATTTCTTTTGCCAAAATGCCATTTCTTAGGGAAAACACCCCAGATCAACAATGTGTGTTAACATTAGGCTCCATGGGTGTTTTTCCTTTGAATCATTGTATTTTCAGTCTAAGACTGGTATGGAAGATGATTCGTTTATGGCTCAAGGTGAACACCCTCATTCTTGTAACTCATTCTCTAATCAACATTTAAAATCAGTCATTGAAGAACGCTTAAGCGACGAAAATCGTCTTGAATGTTCTAGTATTCCTATGAAACTGATTAGAGAAGAAGAAACCTTAAACCATCATCCTCAAAACTCACTTTGTTCACATAAAAGACTAGATGTTTGTCACATAAATTTTGAATTATCTATCACACAAAAGGCAAATCCAGATGTTCATATTATGTTGAGGAATTCGTCACCAAAACAAAGTGAGGGTTTTAAAGAAAGTGAAGAGAATTGTCTTGAGAATACCATTGTTGAGTATCATAGTTCAAGAGATTCTTTTCATCTGCTTATTTCTGATTCCTTTTATTCTTTATATCCTGATCTATTCCTAGATTCTAGTGGACTTGACATCTTACCTACAACATACTACTCTTTTCCACCACAATCATATCCTTTCGATATGCTAAATTCTGGTGAAATCAATTCCAAACCTAACATTGATAAACTTGGATTTGATGCTTGTTCACTTTCATCACTCACATGGGAAAAGGACATGTTGCGAGATGATTTTACACAGTTTATTGTTGAAAAAGGAAATGCATTATATTTGGAGATTAAACATTCTAAGTTGCATATTCGTTCTTTGCTTAGCTCGAGTCTTGATGTTTATGCTTCACATTTTGAAATGATCAATCTCATCAAAGGAAATATTCAAACAAATGATCTAATTTATTGCACAAATCCTCCTATGATGAGTTTCCCACTGATATATTTGTTTCATCAAAGTCATGGTTTGCATCCCCATTTTTGTGATAGGATCTTAGGATGGCTTGAATATTCATATATAAAAAAATTTCATAATGAAGATAAAGTTGCGCTTGCTTCGTTTCCACCTAAGTATCTTGGAAGTAGGCGTGACATAGTTCTTTTAGATCCTCCATGTGAAGAAATTAATGAACACTTAGAGAACTGTCAAGAGGATGGGGCATTTCAGCCTTGGCTGATGGTTATTTCATTTCCTTGTAATCCTGACAAGTTTTTCAAACCTACTTACACTCGCCCATGTCATTATGACCCTTATCACGACAAGATTGCGCAATGGCTGGAGGATTCGTTCAACAAGAATATCCAAGGAAATGGTAAGATCATGCTTACTTTGTTTTCAGATGTTGATTATGAAGGTAAGCGTGATATGTTTCTGTCATGTTTTGATATATTACCATTCTTATTAATAATGTTTGATTTTGTTTCCATTGCAGGATTGGAGTTACTCCGATGGCTACATTGGAAGCATGACTTCACGTAGTATGATGCAGAGCGCGCCACCCACACGGGCACGCCCGCTCCCACTAGGACCTTCTCTTTTCACTGGCCCGAAGAGATAAAATGCTCTTCAGCCTCTTATCGGGAGGTTTTCACACCCATAGAATGCTCCTTATGATCTTCCCTTGTGCTATCGGGAAATTGGGTTTCGCATGATCGCGGATCTTGAGTTCACGGATTTGGGTCCTATAAATCCCCGAACCCCGATGGCTATTCACCCACAGCTTCCTGCTTATTATCGGGAATTTACCCCGTTGGGAAATCAGTACTCACGCTGTCGTGAGTCACTGCTCTCATGAATCCCCGACTCTCGATCTCCGATGGTACCACTGCACCCTTTAGCCCCTCCGGCTAACTCTTTTCACATGTGACCTGTTGGTCCATGAGACCGCGTCCTTTTTTCCCTATCGGAATTTTGGACTTCGCGAGGTTGAAAGGCGTAGAACTCATGCCCCTGGGATCTCTGATCCCCGACCTCTGATGCCACCTGGCAGCGATTCATGGCAAGGCTTGGCCTTCTGACACCTTTCCTCCACTATAGGTCCTAACCCTGTCGAAAATTCGCGTATCGGGATATCGCAATTTCTGTGGTCGAAGTTCATGGGACTTACAAATACCTGAACTTCGATCTGTCAACACCTGTCCTCCACTCGACATGATGACTGTGTGGTTATTGTGTTTCGGGATATCGCGACTTCTTCTGTCATGAGTCTCTCGTCACCGAGAACTCTGAAATGCGGAACCTCGATGCACGTGCGGGCGCTCTCCTCCACATCACCCCTCCTCGTCGCGCTATTGGGTATCGCGAAATCGTGAATCCAACCTACGCAAGTTCCTTGTCACGGGAAACCCCGAATCTCTAATGGACTGAACCCTGATTGCCCCCTACTCCTTGACATGTGTTCCTGCCGAGATCAACGACTTTGATCCTCTCGAGAAATCGTGGATCGCGATTTCTCCTTGTGAGAGTTTTACGCCTCTGGAAATCCCGATTCTCTGATGAGACGAATCCCGATGATCCCTAACTCCTTCCCTGCATGCTAAGTCTTAAACCGTGTGCATCTCCTTGGGATATAATGGCTGACAAGATTTCGCAATTTCCCTCGGCGAATCCTGACCGTTGATTCCTCCTCTTTGAAGGTTTCTCGCGAATGGCTAAGTGTTCATTCCCCGAACTTGCTCTCCAACACTTGCGCTTGCAACGCTTGCCTGATATTTCTTCTGCACGAATCTCCTGTGCTACCCTATAATGATTATCATGAAGGCGCTACACCTCCTGAGCTTTTCAACACCCTTCACGCACTCCTTGCGTTTGACGTTCAACAACTTCTCAAGTGTTGAATCCCTCAGACTCTGCGCACTTCCTGCAGAAGCAGTCTTTGACTTCCTTTTCTCAGATTAACAACTGAGACCTCTTCTTTAGCCTGCGCACTCCTCGCACAGCTTCAGCAACCTAAATCCACTCCTGGGTTGAATGAGAACAAAAGTTAAACTACAGAGCCTTCATCAATCCACTCCTTTGCGGATGAATTCAACTGCACACTTTGCAGGAATCTCCTAGCTCAGATAGAGAAACAATTGAAACTCATTCTCTCTCAGACTTCAGGTTAAACCATGAAATCATGTACACAACATATCAAAACAAATACATAATAGGAAAGAAAACATTCCTGAGTATAACATCAACACACAGAGAAAACAACACAAACCATGAATTTGAATCAGAACTTTCTTCTATTAATTCAACATCTGTACATGGGTGTTCTTCATACAATTCTTTGTTTCTCTTCCTTCTGAATGTTGGCTCCTATTACAATGATACAATGAGGGTGTCTATATCCATTTTCCCTCCTTCCATCTAAAACTATCTAATCTCGGAATAAAATCCTATCTACCTGCATTAACTAGATTAAATGACTCTTATCTACTTCAGACAAGAGCGTATGGCTCAAGGTCTGATACAATCTAAAAAAGGTGCTCCTTCATAAATGGTTCCTTGAAGTTTTGGTGCTTCATTTCCAAAAAAATTTCAAAGAAATATGTCATGTGTTAAAAAACACATGCGCTGGCTCCACCCTCGCTTTGGTAATTGCGATGCTCCTGCATCATACTCCTCAGCTTGAAATATTTCATGGGCTCCTATCCATGAGCTCCTACATAGTCTGTCCATGATTTTGAATCACTGCTTCTGTCTCCCAGCTGGCATCTTCCACTGGGTGGTTCTTCCATTTGACCAGATACTCATAGTATTGCTTCCGTCTGGTATTTTTACTCACTCTCTTGTCATGTATACGCTCCATCTGTGGATTCTCTGCAATCGGCATCTGCTTCTGCCACTGGACCTCTGGCTGTTCATCACTTCCAGTTCCTGCTTCCTCAGTCTTATAGGGATATAAGTCTGAGACATTGAATGTCGGAGATATTTCGATGCCATCCGGAAATTCAATTTCATAAGCATTTTCTCCCAACTTATTCAGGACTCTGCATGGCCCAATTTTCTTCATTTTCAGCTTGTTGTATGTTCCCCTTGGGAACCTTTCCTTCCTCAGATGTGCCAATACTAGATCACCAACTTCGAATTGAAGTTGTCTCTGATGCTGATCCGCTCTGTGCTTATACTTCTAGTTTGATTGCAGCAATCGCTCCTTCACCCTGCTGTGAAGTTCTTCCATCGCCTCTGCTAATTCTTCAGCGCTTGCACTCTTAGTCATTATCTGCTCTAAATCCCTCAGTTCAGATACTCCTCTTGGTTTCCTTCCATATACAATTTCAAATGGACTTTTTCCTATGCTTCTGTTCACTGAATCATTGTATGCAAACTCTGCCTGTGGCAACACATTGTCCCAACTGTTGTGGTGCTTTGTCACCAGGCTTCTTAATAAATCTCCCAGACTTCTATTTACTACCTCTGTTTTCCCATCTATCTGAGGATGATAGGAAGAACTAAACATCAAATTAGTCCCCATCTTCTTCCAAAGTTTCCTCCAGAAATGTCCAATGAATTTCGTATCCCTATCCGATACTATGCTTCTGGGTAAACCATGAAGTCTAACGATCTCCTTGAAGAATAAATTTGTGATACGAGTCGCATCGCTGGTATTCTGGCATGGAATAAAATGTGCCATTTTGGAAAACCTATCAACCACCACAAAGATCGAATCATGTCCTCTTTTCATCCTCAGTAATCCCAATACAAAATCCATGCTGATTTCATCCCACGGCCTCTTGGGTATGGGTAATGATTGATAGAATCCAGCATTCTGCTTTCACCCCTTCGAATGCTGACAAATTCTGCACCTGTCAACAAACTTCTTGACATCTGTTCGCATCCTCAGCCAAAAATATGCTTCGCTCAGTTTTGCAAATGTTTTGTCGTGGCCAAAATGCCCTGCTAATCCACCACTGTGCTTTTCTTTTAGCAGATTCTCCCTCATGGAGCAATTTGGAATGCATAACCGATTTCCTCTGAACAACAGTCCATTTTGGATCATGTAATCTATCCACAGGCTTCTGTCTCTGAGAACTGGATTCTCAGCTGCCTCATATGCCTCTGCAAAATCTACATCACCTGCATACATGTCCTTAAGATTTTCAAAACCCAATGTCTTGACTCGGAACTCCTGCAGCAACAAACACTTCCTGCTCAAAGCATCAACCACTTTGTTAGTAGTACCTGAAATGTGTTTAATTACAAATGTAAAATTCTTCATATACTCTACCCATTTAGCATGTTTCTGATTCAACTTCTTCTGTTGAGTCACAAACTATAATTCATGATAATCACTATACAGAACAAATTCTTTTGGGATCAAATAATGCCTCCATTTCTTCAGTGCCTGTATGATAGCATAAAATTCTTTATCATACGTGGAGTACTTTACTTTTGCCTCATCTAGCTTCTCGCTGAAATGTGCAATTGGTCTGTCCTCCTGGCTCAAGACTACTCCTATGGCAAAGCCACTTGCTTCACATTTTACTTGGAACACCTTTGTAAAATCCGGCAACACCAAAATTGGTTGCTCTGTGATCTTTCACTTCAACAGATTGAAGCTCTTCTCTGCCTCTTCAGTCCAATGAAAATATTTATGTCTTTTCTTGACAGTATCCATCATTACTGTGCTAATTCCACTGAAATTTTTGATGAATTTTCGGTAGAAACTAGCCAGTCCATGAAAACTTCTCACCTCAAAAACATTTTTCGGTGATGGCCAATTTTTAATTACCTCCACTTTACTTGGATCCATCTTTAATTCATTTGCTGATATGAAAAACCCCAAGTAAATGAGTTCTTCCTTCATAAATGAAGATTTCCTCATGTTGATCAACAACTTCTCTTATTGTAGCTTCCTCATTACTGCAGCGAAATGCTTCAGATGCTCTTCTTTTGTTTTGCTGAAAATCAATATGTCATCTAAGTAAACAATGACAAACTTACCAATAAATTCCTTCAGCACTTCATTCATTAACCTCATGAATGTACTTAGTTCATTCGTCAAGCCAAATGGCACGACTAGCCATTTGTACAACCCTTCGTTGGTTTTGAAGGCTGTCTTTCACTCATCGCCTTCCCTCATGCGAATTTGATGGTATCCGCTTTTCAAATCAACCTTTGAAAAAAATTTGGCTCCACTTAAACAGTCCATCAAGTCATCCATCCATGGCAATGGAAACCTGTACCTGATGGTTATCTTGTTAATGGCTCTGGAATCAGTGCACATTCTCCAAACTCCATCTTTCTTTGGACTCAATACTGTTGGAACGACACACGGACTTAAACTTTCTCTAATCAGTCCTTTATCCAGCAGTTCCTGTACCTGCCTTTTGACCTCTTTGTTCTCCTGCGGCGTCAACCTATACACAACTTTGTTTGGCAAACTGGCTCCTGGTATGAGTTCTATATGATGGCTCACACTCCTCATCGGCGACAACGAATGAGGTAATTCGTCCACCACTATTTCATCGAACTCTTCCAGCAGTTCCTGAATTTCTTCCAGCAAATCATCCACTCTTGTGCTGGTCAAAACAACTTTTGGTTTCCTGACCACAAACAATTGTGGATCTTCCTTCTTCTTTACTTCTGCCATAAGTTCCTTCCCATTCATGAGAAGTATAGTATTCCTCGGTTCTGGTTTTACTTCTTTGTCTTTAATTGGAAGTAGCATATGTGTTCTTCCATTCTTCTCCAAAGTATACGTATTCATCTTCCCATCATGAACTATGTTCCTATCATATTTCCATGGTCTGCCTAGCAATAAATGACATACATCCATAGGAATAACATCACAGAGTATTTTATCATTATATCCTCCTATCTTGATGTCCACTAAGCATTGTTTAGTGACGCTTACCTGATGTCCCTTCTGTAGCCATGAGACTTTGTATGGAATCGGGTGATCATTCATCTCCAACTCTAGTTTCTCCACCATCTCGGTTGAAACGAGATTATCTGTGCTTCTGCTATCCACAATAACCTTGCACTTCCTATCTTTGGTCTTGCATGTGGTTCTGAAAAGTCTGTTTCTTTGAACCGTGTCCTCCACCTCCTTCTCGAGTGTTAAGAGAACTTTATGCATCATCAACGACCTTCCGTCTTCTGCGTCTTATGCCTCAGCATTTCGCCTCTGTGCCTCGACGATGTGAGCTTCTCGTCCATCCTTCTTCCTGTCTGGACAGTCAACTACCTTGTACCCATTCTTTCCACATGTGTAGCATGTGATGATTCCACCTCGGCCTCTTCCTCTACCTCTGGTATGACGAAAGGTGTTATTATCAGCGTATACGCTGCTCTGTTCTGTCTATTGCCTTCATTGTTCAGTGTGCTGGCCTCACTGTGAACTTCCACCTCTTTTTGTTCTATTCTGAGGTTTCTTCCAGTCATCCTTGGATTTTTGGAACTTATCTTGGGCAACTGACTTACCTTTTGGTTGGCTCCTACCTCTGCCTCACTGTCCTATCTTGCAACTTAGCTTTTCCTCTACTTTTAGCTCCATCTGATACGCATCCTCCACCGTTCTGATGGTTGTCATACTCATCTCATCCTGGATATCGTATCTTGAGCCATTCATATACCTAGAAACTTTTTTATCATCGCTCTCCCGATGACCTGCTCTGATATTGAGCTTGTAGAATTCTTCAGTATACTCCTTTACTGTCATTAATTTCTGTCTTAGGTTCTGCATTCTCCTGAACAATGTTATTTGATAATCCCTTGGGATGAATTTTGCCTTCATCTTCGCAATCATTCGATCCTAGATTTTGATATTTTGTTTGCCTTTGGAACGTCTATCTGCCTGAAGCTCGTCCCACCATAATGTTGCATGTCCCTTCAATTTCATGACAGCATGCCTAACCTTTTTATCCTCTTCGATATCCTCATAATCGAAGTAAGTGTCAAGAGCTCGGATCCAATCCAGAAGCTCTTATGCATCCAGACTTCTTTCATAAGTTGGAATGTCTATCTTTGTTTTTGAACTCATCCGAGTGATAGCCTTAATTAACCTCTCATTGGCTGCATCTTCAGCTGCAACTTCTCCTTGTTGTTCAACTTCAACTTTTCCTTCAGAGTCACTCATATCTCCAGCACTTGCTGTGCGTCTCTGCGCTACTTCCATGTCTTCCAATCTCGCTCTGAGATCGCGTATCTGCCTCTCCATTTCTGGGTTTTGTGCTTGTCTTCCTCTGCCTCTCTGGTTTCCCCTATCCTCTGGATCTGGCGATTGTCTTTCTCTCCTCGGTGGCATGGTTAAATTTTCCTTTCTTCCCTGCTACAGAAAACAGAGAAATAACCTTGCTCTGATACCACTCTGACCTTCTCTTTTCACTAGCCCGAAGAGCTAAAATGCTCTTCAACCTCTTATTGGGAGGTTTTCACACCCACAGAATGCTCCTTACGATCTTCCCTTGTGCTATCGGGAAATCGGGTTTCGCGTGAACACGGATCTTGAGTTCATAGAATCGGGTCCTATAAATCCTTGAACCCTGATGGCTATTCACCCACATCTTCCTGCTTATTATCGGGAATTTACCCCGTCGGGAAATCGGTACTCACAGTGTCGTGAGTCACTGCTCTCATGAATCCCCGACTCCCGATCTCCGATGGTACCGCTACACCCTTTAGCCCCTCCGGCTAACTCTTTTCACATGTGACCTGTTGGTCCATGAGACCGCGTCCTTTTTTCCCTATCAAAATTTCGGACTTCGCGAGGATGAAAGGCGTAGAACTCACGCCCCTGGGATCTTCGATCCCCAACTTTTGATGCCACCTGGCGTCAATTCACAGCAAGGCTTGGCCTTTTGACACCTGTCCTCCACTACAGGTCCTAACCTTGTCAGAAATTCACGTATCGGGATATCGCGATTTCTGTGGTCGAAGTTCACAGGACTTACAAACACCCGAACTCCGATCTGTCAACACCTGTCCTCCACTCGACACGATGACTGTGTGGTTATCATGTTTTGGGATATCGTGACTTCTCCTGTCGTGAGTCTCTCGTCATTGAGAACTATGAAACGCCGAACCCCGATGCACGTGCGGGCGCTCTCCTCCACGTCACCCCTCCTCATCGCGCTATCGGGTATCACGAAATCGCGAATCCAGCCTACACAAGTTCCTTGTCATGGGAAACCCTGAATCTCCAATGGAATGAACCTTGATTGCCCCCTACTCCTTGACACGTGTTCCTACCGAGATCAACGGCTTTGATCCTCTAGGGAAATCACGGATTGTGATTTCTCCCTGTGAGAGTTTTATGCCTCTGGAAATCCCGATTCTCCGATGAGTCGAATCCCAATGAGCCCTAACTCCTTCCCTGCACGCTAAGGCTTAAACCATGCACATCTCCTTGGGATCTAATGGCTGACAGGATTTCGCAATTTCCCTCGATGAATCCTGACCGTTGATTCCTCCTCTTTGAAGGTTTCTCGCGAATGGCTAAGTGTTCATTCCCCGAACTTGCTCTCCAACACTTGCTCTTGCAACGCTTGCCTGAGCTTTCTTCTGCACGAATCTCCTGTGCTACCCTATAATGATTATCATGAAGGCACTACACCTCCTGATCTTTTCAACTCTGATTCCTCAGAGGACCCTGCACGCACTCCTTGCGTTCGACGTTCAACAACTTCTCAAGTGTTGAATCCCTCAGACTCTCTGCACTTCCTGCAGCAGCAGTCTTTGACTTCCTTTGCTCATATTAACAACTGATACCTCTTCTTTAGCCTACGTACTCCTCGCAGGGATTCAACAACCTAAATCCACTCTTGGGTTGAATGAGAACAAAAGTTAAACTACAGAGCCTTCATCAACGCACTCCTTTGCGGATGAATTCAACTGCACACTTTGTAGGAATCTCCTGGCTCAGATAGAGAAACAATTGAAACTCATTCTCTCTCAGACTTCAGGTTAAACCATGAAATCATGTACACAACATATCAAAACAAATACATAACAGGAAAGAAAACATTCCTGAGTATAACATCAACACATAGATAAAACAACACAAACCATGAATTTGAATCAGAACTTTCTTCTATTAATTCAACATCTGTACATGGGTGTTCTTCATACAATTCTCTGCTGCTCTTCCTTTTGAATGTTGGCTCCTATTACAATGATACAATGAGGGTGTCTATATCCATTTTCCCTCCTTCCATCTAAAACTATCTAATCTGGGAATAAAATCCTATCTACCTGCATTAACTAGATTAAATGCCTCCTATCTACTTCAGACAAGAGCGTATGGCTCGAGGTCTGATACAATATAAAAAAGGCGCTCCTTCATAAATGGTTCCTTGAAGGTTTGGTGCTTCATTTCCAAAAAGTTTTCAAAGCAATATGTAATGTGTTAAAAAACACATGCGCTGGCTCCACGCTCGCTTTGGTAATTGCGATGCTCCTACATCATAGTATCTTAATTTGTTTAATAGTTAGGGTAGGTTTAGGAATAGGTTTTCTTTTAGTTTTATTTCTCACTATTTCTCTATGTAATAATGAATTCATGAACGCAAGTGGGCACACCATAAGAACCATAATATGGTTGTTGTCAGGGAAGTCCCCTTGATCCTTTTCTCTTTTCTTTTAGTTGAACATTTATTTTCAAAAACGCAGTATCTTCATGAAAGTCTTAAATGGAAAGTAAAGAGATAAATAAATCTGAATCAACCCTGACCCAAGGTACCACGATTAAGACTGCTTTCCCATCAAACAGGATTTTCCTACTTTTCAGTCTCCCAACGGATTTTGTGGCATGAGGTTTTCAGATGCACCTTCTGTACATATTTTTTTTTTGGTTTTTCTTGTTTGGATTTCTTTGCTTTCCAATGTTTTCTTCACTGGTGTGTTTTGTTTCCATTTATGCTTATCAATCTTTCTTTTTGAAATACACATACCTGCATTATGAACTGTTCAGACAAAGAAAACAGAAAATTCTTTCTCTGAAATAATTGTTGAAAATTTGTCTAAACATCTATTGTGATATGCTTCTGAAATTTACAGCCATGTTGAGAAAAGACTGTTGTTTGAAAGAAGTTTATTG
>ML776879.1:541702-566143 GCA_009831015.1 Picea engelmannii | reverse complement strand
GGGGGGGGGGGGTCCGATATGGACCTTGAGCCGTAGATATGATCATGCCAATATCAGCCACTCAGCTTCACATGCTTCTTACCACATCGTGCCAAAAGGTCACATCATTCATTCGACTTAGGATAGAAACCACTTTGTGGGTTTTTTTCCCACTTTCTTTCATTTCTTTTTCCAAAATGCCATTTCTTAGGGAAAACACCCCAGATCAACAATGTGTGTTAACATTAGGCTCCATGGGTGTTATTGGATAAATTGGTGAAACAAAACATAAAATGATCTCCCTAGATCTACTTGGATATAGAACAAAACAAGACATGACATGATGTTTTCCCTAAGCTTTAATCATTGAGTTCATTGTCAAACAAGAGATGAGTGGCATACCTTTGCATATCACTTCCTTATATATTTTTTGTCCTTGCTCTGCTCTGGTGTTCTTGTGATATTAGATCTAGAATGAAACACAAACCAACCAAAGTAAAAGAAAAAATAGTATATTCAATGAAAACTTACACATGTGATCAAGGAGTCATGTAATAAAATGAGAATGATTTTATGGGAAAGAAACATGCCACTGTATTATATTAAGTAAAAAGTGGAAGATACAATCAAACAACCTTGATGTTGCAAGGTTCTTTTTCACTGGCCCTTTGCTCCAACACACACACTTGCTCCAAACTTACATGAATAAGATCCACAATAACTTTATGGACCAATGAAGACCTCAAGCATAAATTGAAATAGAATCCCTCACACAATTATAAGCATATTCCTTTATTAATTCCTTTCTTGATCTTGCTTACTTGCTTAACCTTTTCCATGATAAATCCATAATTATATAGGAGAAAGAGACAAGGTTAAAAATATTAGGATGATCCCACCAAATCAGAGAAGTGAGTAGGATCCCAACCATACATATTCCACCTCATATTCTAGAAGATCCCTTCTAGAAATTTCATGAACTTCGACCTTTTCTCAGTATTTCAACGCCACCGCACCCTGGCTATAGTGTAGCCTGCAGAAACACCGCAAGCTAGTTTCATGATAGCCTGCAGGGATCAGGCATTTCCGCACTGTACCTTATGGTTGGCCTATGGTGTCCTTCTAAAAACAAATTTTGTATAAGAGGAAGCTAGTCATTTTTCTCATGAAGAAAGGTTCTTTTGGAAGCCTGAACACATGTTGTAGAAACATCACCAGGGTGAATAAAATAATGTGCAACAATGGGGGATAGAGTCCTCCCTATGAGTATTTAAGAACTATTTTGTAGCTTCAGTGCCTTACTGTTGGTTTGGAGTCATGTATAAAACTGGAAAAAAAAAAAAAAACAATATTTACAAATATGTGGGAGCCACTCATGGCTCAAGTAATTAACTTCTTCTGAAAATGCCCATTTACAAGGTCAACAAAAACTTCATTACCCTCCAAATTTTGCAACCTATAAGTCTTATTTGGAAATTTATCAGATATTTTGAAGGGTCTGATCCACAGGGCTTCAAATTTACCATGCTTTCTCATGTCCTGCTTAGGTGCATCCCACTTGAGTACTAGATCTCCTGGTTGGAAATCCTCTTTTCTGAATTTCCTATCAAAAGCCCGCTTAATCCTTTGTTGTTGTTCATGTGATCTATTTAGCTGTCACCCACTCTCTAGTATGCTGCATTTCTACCAGCTGCAGAATCATTCTGATCGTGTCCCCAGGATCATCTTGGTAGTTTTGAAATAATTTCCACCGACAAGGCCAGATGAGAAGGAAAGATATCCTCAAATCCATACACAAGATGAAAGGGGGAGACACCAAGATACCTCTTAGTCGTCACCCTATCAGCCCACAAAGCAAATTTGAGCTTTGAATCCCATGCTTCCTTGTTGTCCTCCAACAGTCTTTTAATAATTTTTATAAGGATTTTGTTTGAAGATTCAACCATTCCATTCCCTTAGGGATAGTAAGAAGTTGAGTGAATTAGTGAAATTCCAAACTCACAAAACTTGATCAAAGATTCAACCTTGAAATGTACAACATCGTTAGTGATGATTCTGTTCGGACAACCAAATATTGCTATAATGTCTTCAATAAAACCAATGATTACCTTGTGAGAAGAAATCCTTGTGGGGATAGCTTCTATCCACTTGGTGAAATGATCTGTTGCAGTTAAGGTCCATCTGTGTTGACCACTTGAAGTAGGATGAATTTCCCCAATAAATTATAGGCCCCACTGCTAAAAGGGTCCTGAAGCTACCACAGGCTTCAATGGTAGAGACTTGAGTTGCTGCTTCCCAACAAATTTTTGACATTTAACACAAGCCCTAATTTTCACAGAGACATCAGTGAATAGAGTAGGCAAAAAATACCCAGCCCTGAGAATTTTATAGGCTGCAGCTCTCCAGAAGTGATGTCCCCCACATAGGTTGTCAAGAAAATCAAACATAATTTTTTGTGCCTCTTTTGGGTCCAAACATCTCAAAAGAACTCCCAGAGGATCTTTCCAATACAAAACCTGGTCAATAAGGAAATATTTAATTTCTTTGAGCTTAATAGCTCTTGCCTTAATTTTTCCCATACCATCTGGAGGTTCCAGCTCCTGTAGAAAGAATATGATGTCTTTGTACCAGATGCATATTGCCAATGGAGGGATGACTTGTGGCCCTGAATGAGACAATTCAGTTTGCTAATTTTCTGAGCAGGCTCTGATGAAGTTGACCCCCAAAGCCTTGCAATTAGACTCAGCCAGTAACTTGGCTAAACCTTTTCCTTTAACTAGTTTGGTAGGCTTTATTTCCAGATCAAACTCAAGGATTTTGGCAATCCACTTGCTCCTTCGTCCATCTATGTCAGGCTGAATGAGAATGTCCTTCATAGAAATTCAAGGAACATATGCAATGATCTTTGAATGAATAACATAAACTCTGAAATATTTGAGAGATATTACCAAGGCATAGGCCTGTTTCTCTATGATGTCATATTTCACCTCTACATCTCTTAGTTTTCTGCTGAAAAATGAAATAGGCTGCTCCATCCCTTCGATGTTTTTCTGCAATAAAACAACCGCCATTGTATCAAAAGAAGCAAAAGAAAAAATCAAAAAATATTTGGAGTAATCAGGACTGATAAGAATAGGTGCCTCAGTCAAGGATTTCTTGATTTGTTCAAAATAATTTCTGGACTCGACTTTCCATTTTACTTCATTCCCCTTCCTGAGCATGGTTGTTATGAGATTTACCATTTCAGAAAAATTGGAAACAAATATTATTAGGAAATTAATTTTTCCCAAGAAAGACTGGACTTCTTTCTTAGATCTCAGGATTGAAAAGGATTGGATTGATTCTACCCTTCTAGGATCAATCCTGAATCCCTCATCTAATACTAGGTGCCCCAATAATTTCCCCTCTTTCATGGAAAACAATGATTTCTTGGGATTTAAGGAAAGGCGAAATTTCCTGCATTTTAAGAAGACCCTTTTCAAATTTTCGTAAAGTTTTTTATCAAACTTGGATAAAACTGTAATCTCATCCAAATAGATGACCACAAATTTATCCCTTTCTCCAATGAATGTGATGTCGATGGCTCACTGAAAGGTTACCCCTACATTCATCAATCCAAAGAGCATCTTAGCATACATGAATGTACCCCAAGGAGTGGTGAAGGAGGTTTTTTCTCTGTCTTCGGGTAGGACATAGATTTGATTATAGTCAGAAAAACCGTCAATCATGGATATCCTTGATGCACTAGTCACCCTCTGTAATATGTGTTCCATCTTCGACAAGGGGTAATTGTCCTTCTTTGAGCTTCTATTCAGGTTTCTGAAATCGACACAAACCCTGATTTCCCTACTTTTCTTTTTCACTGTGACCAAGTTGGACACCCACTTTGAATACCTCAAAGGCACGATGATATGGGCATCCAAAAACTTCTTCACCTCTTTCTCCATGATTGGCAGTAGCATAGGATTTACCGGCCTCAATTTATGCCTATACGGCTTAGTTTCCTCCTTCAGTGGGATTTAATGCTCAATGACACCTATGTCATAAGTCCTGAGATCTTCATATGTCCATGCGAACACATCAACAAACCTTTTCATTAGCTCAACATATCCAGCCTTCTTCTCCTTTGACAGGTTGCTTGACAACTTGACAAACTTAGGATTTTCCTTTGTACCAATGTTTCATTTGGATATGTCAGCATCATCAAGTGGCCTTCTAGCTTTCACTATCTCATCATTACTGTCAAAAATCCTTTCCAAAGAAACTAGTCCATTTGGAATGTGATTGCTTGGTAACTGCACAATGTGATGATTAGCAATTGTCTTTAAAAATACATCAGCATGGAGATCATTTTCAGAATCATGATCTTGATCTACGTGTAATGCAAAAAATTCATCAACAGTTTCCAGGAACCTCTTGATTTCAAGATCATCCTTGAATACCTTCCAATGTTTGACATTGTCAGGTATAGAGAGTCTATATTTTACCTCTACATCATACCTGAGTCTATGTGGCAGAGGGATTCTAAAATTGCTTGTTGCAACATCCAAAGAATCAACCACTGTGTTTTCCTCTCTCAGAATAAATGAAATGTTGAAAGATAGGAAGAAACTGTCAATTATGTCCCACACTTCATTCCTATAAGATATGAGTCTAGGATGCTTGGATTCGTAAATATTTCTAATATGATTGATAAGCAACTCAACATCTTCAAACAGATATATTTCTTTAATTCCCATATCTTTTACAACCCTCTATCCCAAAACAAGAGCTTCATACTCTACCACGTTATTGGTGGTTTCAAATTCTAATTTTTAGGACAGAGGTATGGTCTCTTGAGTGGGTGAAATAAGGACTACTCCAACACCAGCACTCACCCTGGATGAAGCTCCATCAAAAAACATTTTCCAAACAAGGTGGATGGGAGAGGGAACTTCAGGAAAAGCAGTGGACTGTTTTTTGAATTTTAGAGGAGGTTTGGGAGCATCAATGCGCCGTAATAAACTAGACCCCAAATCAATTTCAATTGCAAAGATGGGATGGTTGGTGGGGTTTGTTTCATCACTAATAATATAAGCCAATTGATATTCCCTGTAAATTCTTCTATGCTCCCCCCCAAACACAGGAATAATGGTGTATGTGAGGTCCATTTGCAAGGTTCCCCCAAGTCATTTTATCCATGTTGGCCCTTGACCAAGTTTTGGGAGTTTCTTGGTCATGTTGACCTATTTTGGGACTTCGACAGCCTGTCAAAGGAGGAGTGCAAGTCGAAGCAGAGATCACAGGATCTCAGCCCCCTTTTGGGCCCCTTTTTGGGTTTTTGGGAATATGTAACGGGAGTGGGATGTTGGCCCATGGGTTTACCCATGTTTACGAATATTGTGTAATGTATATATAGACAGATAGGAAATATAGAAAGAGGTTAGTGTGCTAAGTGAAAAAGGAATGGCTAAGTGATAGATCTATGTGATCAAGGTATTGTAAGTGCTCTGTGCATACTATGTAAGAATTGTAGAGTTGAGTGCAATTCCCTGTGAGAGACTGTAGAATTCTTTGTGCTGCAACGCAAGGAAGAAGGATCTAGCTAGTTGTGCAGATCTTATGTCCTATGTGGAGTAAGGTTTTTGAGGCTCTATGCTTGTAACTGATTGACCAAAGACTATAAAGAAGAAGAGTTATTGGACATAGCCCCAGGGTGGGGGTGAACCACATAAACCCTATGTGATGTTCTTTTTTCTTTGTCTTGATGTATTTATATATTATTTTCAAAATTCTCTGATATGATTAGATAGATCTATTCATGCTTGGTGCTTATTATATGTGAGAATGTTAGATCTGATCTAGATATTCATGCTTAGGGCTTGATATGCTCATTCTGATGCATTTGTATATGCTAAGTTCTTGAATACTGTAGATTAGTGTGAATGTTGCGAAGCTTTGTCTTATAAGCGAAGTGGTTATTGACTATATATTGAGGAGATAATGATGCTAAGTGCTTTATTAACTGTTCTAATCACATATCTGTATCCCAACTAAGGTTGCAAACACTTGAGTCCTACAACCACCCATGCCTCTACCTCAAGTGAGACTTCATCTTCTTTGCAGGTGTTGCCGTAAGGGCTGGTAGTTAGGGTTTTGTTGGTGCACTATTGTAGCGTTGAAATCTGGGTCTGCCCCTTTGCCAACAAGTGGTTCCGTTGCTAGGACCTGAAACTGTGATTGCTAAGAACTGAGAAAGAGGAATCTCTCTGCAAAGATTCATCCTAAAATTGTGAAATCTTTTTGCACATATCTGTGCCTTAGTGTGCAGTATTCTACTTGATCTGTAAAGCTCTATGCTAAAGAGATAAGGTCAGATCTGAAATAAAGAAGCCTGATCTGAAGAAAAGAAGGTCATATATGAAGAAAAGAAGCAAGATATAAATGCTTTGTGCTCTAAGAAAGGTAAAAGTGGAAATTTCTGACTAAAATAGGTAAGATCTGCAAGCTCTGTGCTCTAATAAAGGTAAGAATAGTTAAAAGTTTTAAGATCTGGAAGCTTTGTGCCCTGTAGAAGTAAGACAAGTGGAACTTTTTGTTTCTAGAATATGGATCTAGGTCTGTTTAAAAGAGTTTTCCCTAGTTTGAAAGCTAGGTCATTAATAGATGAAAGAAGATTTGATATGAGTAGATCTGATAAGAACAGTGAAAGATATATTATACCTATGGAAATAAATAATGTTCGGACTAAAAAATGGATGCAGGATCCTAGAAATAAGTTGTTGTAGGTTAGCTCCCATGATCATATTTCACAGTATAGAAGAAGATGGGGATCATTTAAAATGAAGAGATGATTAACCCTATGTTACAGTTGCAAAAGACCGGGACATCTTGCTAAGGAATGCCCTGGTGGAAGACCTAGTTGTCTTTGTTGTAAATCTCTAGACCATGAAGTATTGGATTGCCCTAGAATGATTGCTAAGCTTGAAAGAATGAACCTGAATCAAGAAGACCCTAAGGATGATCCAAAACCTACAGAGGAACCTCAGAAAGAATCATAGAAAGCATTGCTACAAATGAAAGAAACCCTGAATTACCACTGACATGTCAGCTTATTAGAGATCTTCAAAGAAAAGGAATGCATCGAAGCAAGAATATGAGACTTTGACATTGACTGTGTTCTATATGAGAAAACACAGGTGAATATCATGACAGCGAGAACCTGGGAAGCTATAGGAAATCCTTCTATGATCCATTCACTAGGAGGAATAAGTTTATTCAGAGGAAAGCTAGTAAACCTATGTGGACGGCTCACTCGAATAGCTATGACTGTCAATGGAACTTCGATAGAAGAAGACTTTGATATTATTAAACTTGTTGAAGACAATGCCCCATTTACCATGCTAATAGGAAAACCTTGGATTGATAGAGATCAAGCCAGACGAAAGGAAGAAGAATAAGTTTTGGAATAGAAGAAGAAAGAGTTAAAAGACTTTATGACTAGAAGGATCACATACTTGATTGAGGAATAGGAGAGAAGATCATGGATATTCAATACTAGCAACCTGGATGTCGAAGCTAAGATAACACTAGAGGATCCTCAGAAGATTGAATTACCTATCCCAGACAAAGAAGAAGTATTATCCAGGAACCCTAGGAAATAATTTCAACAGCACGAAGTAACTAAGACCAAAGAATAAAATAATCAGAATGAGAAAAGAATTACCGAGATGAAGCTCATTGGAAAGAAGGCTAGAAAGTCAAGAAAGAAGAGGGCTAATATTGAAAGGTTATAGGAGGTTCTAGAGGAGACCTTGTAGAAATAAAAATTGCAGAATTAGAGCTTCATATAGATATCAGAACAATGACACATGGCACTTTTCCATGATGAAGAAATATAGCCATTGGGGCCGATATATCCGTTTGAATTCCACTCCGAACGGACCAAAAAGAAACAAAGGTTTGTCATCCGACCATTGGACCACACCATAACGGATTGAACAGGAGTTAATGGAGGCTCATACCCGTTGTAACCCAACCATTGTCGAATTACCTATTTAGCTCGTCGCACCATGAACCTAGAACACTTTTTCCAATCGAGAATTCGAGCCCACAGCCTAAGATAATTTTATACAATGATCATTGTGATCTCGTTCTCTATCTCATTACCATGTCTTAGTTGTTCCTCGATCCCGTGAACTGTTTACCCCGAGTGACTATGTCGGAAGCATTGAGAACTATAGAGAAAGTCGTTGAGGAATTTTTGATCGACTTGATGTCAGAGAGATTCATGTTGGAGAGAGGAGTGTCTACAAGTGTACATGCATCTTCTACAAGAGGAATGCAGGCCTCTCCATCCACTGCTTGAGCTAGACCATCCCGGCTAGCTGATGAGAAATGAATAAAGAACAGAGACAATATAGCGAATGCTAAGCTGATTCTGAGCATTCTACCTTCTTATCTACTACCTCTGAGTGGCACAATAAACCGAGATAGTGTGCCCAGATATTTTGAATATAAATTGGTCACTGCGTACCTTCCAAAGGGGATACATGCAGTCCAGGATAATATCGCAATGTTAAAGTTTAGTGACTTCAACCTCGGCGATAGGAAAGTGTACAATATGCTAGCCCCATACAACTATATGACTAGAACCAAGGGAAAGACTTCAAACATAATTCCCCATCAGTGGACCATGAACCTCGCGTAGTCCATACTGCTTAATGTAATGAAGATTCCTCACTTCAGGAGGCATCAAGAAGTGAATGTGTGCATCAAGTTGTTGTTGTCCTGCTATCATGGAGGATACTTATGGTTGAACTGCCACATCATAGTGGATCCAACTTTGATCAATTGGATCATAGGGCTTAGCATGCAAGGCCCTGACCCACAAGATTCCTACCTCGGAAAGACTGTAGATCACGCTCTTTCCCAGAGGATAAAGGATACTTACGATGATGTAGAGAAGGGAACCCAAGGCTACAAGGTAGCCTCTATCTAGAGTGACACAATGCGCCTTTCTTGTCAGCTGATCTCATATAAGCTAGTTTGAAAGAACCGACCAACCCAAGTAACTGGATTCGTAGTCAACCTCGCAGGGAAGTGCGCGGAGGGACTATAGATGAATTGGGTGAAGTACCTCGTGAACTAGCTAGAACTAGATTGCTGGGAAGTGCACGATCAGGGATACAAATTCCACTTCAGTTGGCTTCTTATCCTGATCACTTTCATTGCATGGGAGATGCCGGAAGGTGCGACCTTCCTGAACACTGATCCATTTGAACCTATGGCCACAAAGTTCAGTACACTGTGGTACTCTAGTGACATGAACAAGGAGTGGCAATCAAATGTCGTCTTCCACACGTATTATAACCTGTTGAAGGTATCCATGCAGGCCACGCCTCGCATAACCCCGAACACACTTCACAAGTTTAGACCCTTAATGAAATTCAGGATGACCGCCATTTCATCTATATCACTGCACGCGATGATGAGCATAATCAACAGCTACAATCATAGTACAGGTTAATGGAGGATGACTTGGAGGAGATTACCAAGGAATGGTCGGTGGACCTCCCTATTCTAGCGGACCCTGCAGAGATGTCTGATGTTGACAGCCCTGAAACTACGCCAGATACAACTAGACCTAGCAAGATAAAGAAGACCAAGGAGGTCCACAATTTAGACAACACATTCGTGAAGACCGCATCCATCTCAGCAGAGCAAGGAGATGATGCAATAGAAGTTGAAGAGAAGAAAGGTGAGGTTACACCACCAAGAGATGAGGTGAGGGACTTCGACAGCCTGTTGAAGGAGGAGCGCTATTCGAAGCAGAGATCAAGGGATCTCGGCCCCCTTTTGGGCCCCTTTTTGGGTTTTTCAGAATATGTAACGAGAATGGGATGTCGGCCCATGGGTTTACCCATGTTTAGGCCTATTTTGTAATGTATATATAGAAATATAGGCAATATAGAAAGAGGTCGGTGTGTTAAGTGAAAAAGGAATGGCTAAGTGATAGATCTATGTGATCAAGGGATTGTAAGTTCTTTGTGCATACTGTCTAATACTTGTAGAGCTGAGTGCAAGTCCCTATGAGAGATTGTAGAAGGCTTTGTGCTATAACGCAAGGAAGAAGGATCTAGCTAGTTGCGTAGATCTTCTGTCCTGTGCAGAGTAATGGTTTTTGAGGCTCTGTTCTTGTAACTGAATGACCGAAGACTATAAATAAGAAGAGTTGGTGGACATAGCCCCAAGGTGGGGGTGAACCACGTAAACCTAGTGTGATGTTCTTTATGCTTTGTCTTGATGTATTTACATATTATATGTGAAATGCTCTGATATGTTTAGATAGATCTATTCATGCTTGGTGCTTATTATATGTGAGAATGTTAGATATGATCTATATATTCATGATTAGTGCTTGATATGCTCATTTTGATCCATTTGTATATGCTAAATGCTTTAATACTGTAGATTAGTGTGAATGATGGGAAGATCTATCTTATAAGCAAAGTGGTTATTGACTATATATTGAGGAACTAATGATGATAAGTTCTTTATTAAGTGTTCTGATCATAGATCTTTGTCCCAGCTAAGGTTGCAGACACTTGAGTCATGCAACCACCCTTGCCTCTATCTTGGGTGAGACTTCATCTACTTCGAAGGTGTTTCCAAAAGGGTTGATAGTTAGAGTTTTGTTGGTACATTGTTGTAGTGTTGAACCCTGGGTTTGCCCCTGTGCCAACAATCCAATATCTTGACAACAACATGAAAAACGTGGGGGGAACATCAGCTACCACAATATCCATGACCACACTTTTCATGGGAAGATGAAACAAGGTCACATCCAGGTCTTTGATGACCCCAAAACATTGCAATTTCCTAGAGTCAAATGAATACAAGTCATGGTATGTTTTTGTGATTTCTAGTCCTAGTTATTCCATGACAGTTTTGGGCATGAGATTATGAGATTCCCTTGAATCCATCAGAAAATTATGCAATACATTATCATGTATGTTCGGTGATGTGTAGAAGGGAGGGGATGAATCATCTCTATCTTCTACCATCGAACCTAAGATTCCTGCTGGATTTTCGTCTTGCAAATTGATTGAGTATGTGGGATGATTTGAGGGTTTAGGTAGAAACAGTTTAGATAGGATTCTTTTGAAATCTTCATGCTTGACCAGCTCTGAAAGGGGTAAATGGATTCTAATTTTCTGAATTTCATACTCAAAATTAAAAGGGGATGTGGGATTTGGAATTTCTTTCACTTCCAGGAATGTAGTTTTAACCACTGGAGAGGGGGTTTGAACTTTATTACCTTTACTTCCATCTTCTACATCTTTAGAAGAATTTTCTGCTATGGTAGGTCGATCAAGAACATCAGGAATTCCTTCGTTCTTTTTGGACCTAAGTTTGTATATGTTCGGACTGATGTTGGTGTTTTCCCCCTT
Source organism: Picea engelmannii (assembly GCA_009831015.1). Lineage (NCBI taxonomy): Eukaryota > Viridiplantae > Streptophyta > Pinopsida > Pinales > Pinaceae > Picea > Picea engelmannii. The sequence goes on along the minus strand of ML776879.1, from coordinate 554,732 downwards.
GCTCAGCTCGTTTAATTGGTTGTCCATGAGAGACTCCTCATATGTTGATTGAGTCAAGTGAGGGACAGAGGATGTGTCTCCAAGACAATGGATTTCTGGATCGAGGTCTTCCTCCTCTCCATCATTATCTGCAACAAGGTTGTTTTGGAGAGGGGTATGGATTTTATGATCATCTCTATCTCTATTCCTTTGTTCCCTTTGGAAAATCTGAGGGGAATTTTTATTAGGCCTCTTGAAGTTTCCTTTGTTATTAGTATTTTGAGGAATTGTGTATTTCTTCTTCCCAGCCAAATCCAATCTCTCCATTCTATCTAAAAGTGATTTTAGTAAATTGGTTACTTCATCCATTTGAGGGGGATCAGCAGAGGAACCAGAGGTTGAAACTTTATACCTCCCCTTTCCCCTATCTCTATCAATGTTAACCCTGAGTATGTTCACTTCCAAAATGTTGGATTCCACTTCCAAGGTTGCATCTTGCATATGAGCCAAGGAAGCAACTCTTCTTTCTCTTAATAGGAGGAAGAAATCAGGGTCAAATGAATTAGCATAAGTAATTCTAGCAGAGGCTTCAGTGGGTTTAATCTCAGCAGGGATCTTATTATACATTTTATTGAACCTCATTGAAAAATATGAAACAAATTCCCCTTCCTTATTATTCAACAATCCAAACTCTATAATGTAGTAGAGGAAATCTTTCTTGTCTCCCCAATTCCTTAAAAATGCATCGTCTAAGGCTTAAATTCCATCAATGGATCTAGGAAATAGGGCCCTGAACCATTTCCTAGCCTCTTTGAGGGAGACAAGAGTGTCAAAACTTTCTTCTTCCAAACCAAGGCCAACAAAGGAGAAAAAAATAGGAAAACGCCCAAAATTTAAGGCTCTAGAAACTCCAATAGATGATATAATAGGAGTATGAGAAGAAACTAATGGAGTTTCATAGGGAGGATGATGAAAATTACCATAATCAACTGGTTTGGTGGCTGAAGTGCCTTCTTGATGGGTCTTTCCTCTTCTGATAATTTTCTTTGGATCACCTTCAGGCGTGGCTAGAGGCAGTTGTCGACGAGACCGTGTGTGTCTTCCTTTCAGAGTCAACTGACCAGTGGAGTCAGAATAATGGAGTCACCACAATGGAATCGCTAGGTGCAAGTGAAATCTCAGTGATTTTGATATCTGATGCACCTTCATAATCAAAAGCTCGTTGTCATTCAAGCCCAGGGAAAATATTCAATTCATCCCCGGCAACAGCACCAGAAATGTTAGCAATAGAATTCACCTATGGATTGCAGCAAAGGTAAGCCTAGTACCCATTAGTTTTTATGTCACAGTAAATAAAATTAAAGGATGTTGAATGGGTGCAGACTCAATAAAATATCGCTTTAACTTAGAAATCTGAATCAGGCAATGCATGAGCAAGTGAGGTCTTGATTTTAAATTCATTCAGTAAGTTGTAATAAAGGGTGAGTAGGGGAAGAACAAGTAAGGAGATGTAGAGGTATGCTATGGACATCAGGTCTTCCAGTAGCCTAAGGAAGAAAAGCTTCAAGAACAATATCCTCTTGGACCTAAAACTTTGGGAAACTCAGAGAACGCTACAACAACACTGCAATCAAACCTCCATTGAAACACAGTCACAACAATTCATGTGAATCCTTCAATCAAAAAAATCTCAATATCAGATGAAAAAGAGTGGATAAAGAAGATGAATAAGATTAAACAAGAAGTCTCAAATCTTATTACATAACAGAGAACCAGACTGTATCAGAACACTACAATCAGGAGCCTAGCTCAACCATCGACACCAACAAAAATATGAGAAAGAATCCTATATACTCGAAACAAAACAATGAAATCTTGCTCAAGTCTTTACATTGAAGGCATTACATCTACATGATTCCTTGCAGACTGTGCATGTAATCTCCTGTTAGACGTGAGCTTCAGTCAGACACAATCATGCTTCAAAACGGACCTGCAAAAGAGTTGAGTTGTTGACAGTCCTTCCTCGGGATTTATATTTGTGGTGGAAATGACATTCAACCACCACCATCCACTTCAATAAATACCTTTCTCGGGATCAAGAAGGCCCAAGTCAACTCTGCACTTATATAACTTGGTGGCCTATGCATTCTTCCATATGGATCTGATTTGGATGTTTGTAGAGGAGGCTTGATAGGCGGACGTGGAGGTTGATGTGATGGCAGGAGAAATCGGCACGAAGCGATGAAAGGATGGTGACCAGGTGAGAAGGTGAAGTGACAAAGTGGTGACTGGGAGACACATGGGTGCCAATAATCGGGAGTTGAGATGATGTGGCAAAGGGAGAGGACATGAGTGGTCAGGAGGGGAACACGATGACATCAAGGAATATGACATGAAGCAGGAGTGGGGAACATGTGTAGGGAGATAATAGGGAGCGACAAGATAGGGGGAAGGGATAGGCATATGGGAGCGCTAGTGTAAAATAGGTGGCAGAAGGATCAAACAGCGGTAAGGGAGAGCGGCAAGTGGTCTAATCGGAGGGGGGTGTAGTGGTAAGAGGTATTTGGTGGGGGGGTTCTGAGTTAATGAGGAATTTCCACGATAGTGGGGGGCCTGTGCTCAAAAACCACCAACTTAGACCCCCCCCCCCCATTAAAGGTATAATGATGGGGGGGGATCTGATATGGATCTTGAGCCATAAATATGAGCGTGCCAATATCAACCTCTCAGCTCCATGTGCTTCTTACCACATCATGCCAAAATTTCACATCATTCATATGAATTAGGATAGAAATGACTTTGTGGGTTTTTTGCCCACTTTCTTTCATTTCTTTTACCAAAATTCCATTTCCTAGGGAAAAAACCCTTGATCAACAATGTGTGTTAACAAAACACACAATTCTGTTAAAACCTGGAGTGAAACCCTTCCAACAAAATCTCCAAAAGTGCCACTCATTCCTGGAGCCTCTCATGTGTCAGGAGTTAAAGAAATTACTATATGATAAGATTATCTTCTAGGTTAGACACTCTGCATGGGTAACAAATTTGGTTCCTGTGAGGAAAAAAAATAAGGGAGATGTGTCTGTGTGTGGATTTCATGAACCTCAACAAAGAATCAGAAAAGGAAAACTACCCAGTCCCACTGATAGAGAAACTCTTGTAGACCGCGTCTGGTTTTGAGATTTTTTCTTTGCTAGACGGTTTTTCAGGTTACAACCAAGTTCTAGTTTCAGAGGAAGACTGTTTGAAAACTACCTTCTGAGCCAAGTGGGGAACCTTTTCTTATAAATGCATGCCCTTTGGGTTAATCAATGTAGGGGAAACCTTCCAAAGGGCCATGGACGCAACGTTTCAGGGACTAATCAACAAAGTGTAGTAGTTTATTTGGATGATGTGACTGTGTATTCAAAGAATAGAGAAGATCACAACCAACACTTAACCCATATTTTTGAAAGGTGTAATAAATACAGTATATCCTTAAACCTTAAGAAAACTATATTTGGTGTCGAGGAAGGTAGACTACTAGGTCATATTATATCTCAAGCAAGAATTCGCATAGACCTAGAATGAATTAGGGCTATAGCTCAGCTTCTACTACCCCACAACAAAAAGGCTATGTAAACCCCTGATTTCACTAAAACTATCAAACCCCTACAAAAAATGATCCGCAAAGATGCTAAATTTAAGTGGGATGATTAACGAAAAATTTATTTCAACAATATTAAGACTACAATATCTCAAGCTCTAGTGTTGCGAATTCCCGACTTTAGAAAATATTTGTTCCTCTACATTTTTGCCTCCGACCAATCGTTATCTGTAGTATTGACCCAGAAGGATGATGACAACAATGAGGCCCGATATGACTTATGAGCACTAATCTCCAAGGGACTGAACTAAATTACCCTGCTATAGACATGAAGGCTTATACAATTTACAAGGTAGTGAAACACTTTAGATGTTACATCCTAAAGAACCATACCAAAGTCATTGTGTCTCATCCCAGAGTCCGATCCCTATTTAGTCAGTAGGATATGGGGGAAATAAGAGGGAACTGGATGGAAGTGGTCCAAGAATTTGATCTCGATACAAAACATGCTAAACTGGTTAAGGGACAATGATTATGTAAACTGGAAGCTGCAACCCAGGATCAAGTAAAAGAAGACCCCGGATGGGAGAATGATTTTCCATTATGGTGTGGTGAAGCATCATACATCTCCCAAGAGCAGGATTCTTGGTATGAGAAACTAACTTATCTCCTACATCATGGGACTTTCCTAGAAAACCTAAACCCTAGGGAAAGGAGAGCTCTCAAGTTAAAATAAACACAATATCACCTCATAAATTTGGTGCTCGTCCACATTAATTATGATAGGGTAATTTTAATATTTCTCGAATGTGAATATGAAGACAAGGTTCTGAAGGAGCTTAAATATGGACCTGCAGGTGGGAACTTCACAAGGAATACCACTACTCACAAAATACTGAGAGCCCACTATTATTGGCCTACTTTGTTCAGGGCTTCTCACACATACGCTAGGAACTATAAAAATTGTCAAATGAGCACGGGGAGGGAAAATACAACAATTGTCCCACTCCAACCCATGGTCGTCTCCAGTCCATTCGAGCAATGGGGGTTAGATATCATAAGATAAATTACACCAAGTTATTCAAAACAACATAGATACATACTAACTACCACATACTATTTCATGAAATGGGCAGAGGCCATCCCTCTGACTCATGTAAATGAAAAGGTGTTGATCCAATTCATAGAACAACAACTGATTACAAGGTTCAGTATGCCTTTCATCCTTGTTTTTGATAATTCCGCTTACTTTTATTCCACCTTATTAACAGATTTTTCTTTAGAGAATGGAATCATAATCAGATACTCTGCAAACTACTATCCATAGGGGAACGAAGTGGTAGAATCAACCAATAATGACTTAGTGAGGAGATTAAAGAAAATAGTTGTAGAAAACTAGAGGAATCAGCACAGTTCACTTCATAATTCCTTATGGGTTGATAGAGTAACACCCAAGGAATTTATAGGGAATTACCCATACTTTCTAGTATAAGGAAAAGAATCCATTCTCCCAAACGGGTTGTATTTTCCATCCCTTCAAATTGCTCAGGATTATAGAGGAAAACCCTCATTAGTTATACAACAAAGAATTAATACCCTCCTCATGATGGAAGAGGAAAGGGAGAAAGAAAAATCAAAGTTCATAGATTATCAATAGATAGTTAAAAGGTGGTTTGATAAGCATAAGTCCAAACATAATAATTTTGAAGTAGGAGACTTAGCCCTAAATGGGACAGAGAAAATGAGTCGAAGGGGAAACATTCGAAGTTTCAGAATCTATGGCTCAGACCTTTTCAGGTATTCGATAAAATTGGGCTAGGCACATATTGGTTGAAAATCTAAGGTGAAAACCTGACACCCTCCCGATGAATGGCCAACCCCTAAATCAATATTTATGTTAAAAAAAAAAGTGTGTTTTCATGATATTTTTTTTTAGGTAGGCTGATTGCAGAGTGCATTTTTTGTTTTTTGTTTCTTGTTATAGTACTTTTTGTTCTTTTGAAGTTTGTGTTTATAAAGGCATTGGTTGACCTTAGTTCATGTGATATGACAAACTATGTTCTTGACTCATGCTTACATACAACACAAGAAGCATTGGGAGAATTACGGTTGTTTTGAAAGAGTTATGTATCTAACCTGTGCAAATAAACAACCTTGGCAAAGTGATGAAGTGTCTGCCTAGAGGTCTAGTAAAACCTAAAGGGAAATATGGTAATATGGATAGGACTACATGTAACACTCACTCAAGGCATTATGTTGAAATAAAACAATTATGTCAAATGAGTGCAAAGTAGGAGAGGGTATGCAGATAACTGTGTTGGGTCTATGGACGCTTTCTAGCAGCGAAGCAAGGTATGTGACATCGGGGTGACTCCATTGGGGCTATGGATGCTTGTTGGTGGTGAAGCAACATTGTAGCAAGTGAATGATGATAACTAAAAGGCCTGGTCCTAGTGAATTCTTTACTTGACTTTTGTCAAAAGAGGGCATGGGTCAGGGTTACAGGAAACAAAGGTGGAATAAAGGTTGAAACCCCACAAGAAGGCTTGGATGAATCAATTAGGGAATTTCAAATGCAAGGATAGAAGAGGCTCTGATAAAAAACCAGTTAAATTATTAACCAACTTTTGCGTCAGCTAAGCCTGAGATAGGAACAAAGATTCTTCTTTCACCCAGTAAGTTGCCATTTGTTAAGAACTCAACACACCCTAAAAAGCCTTATCATTTTTTTTCACTTTTTGGGTACCACTTGGGGTTGTCCATGGGTTATGGAAGGAAGTGAAGAACGAGGAATAAAATGTAAAAAGTGAGCTTCACGGGAGACACAGTGGCTATCACTGGGTCGAAGTGAGAAAAATAACAGAGAGGATGGAGCAAAGTGCGGAAAAGCAGGCCATTGGATTAGGAGATCGAGGATGAGAGAAAAATAAGAAGGATGGACCAAGGATGACTCAGGAAGTGGAAAAAGATAGAATTAGATGCCTTGGAGCACCATGAGATGGAGAAGGAAAGATAGGCTGGCGAAGCCTGGAAAGAATGAGTCAATTTGACCTAGGGTTGTAGACACCTAGGGTTTTGGTAATTAGGGTTTTGACACCTAGGTTTCGACCTAAGGCTATCGATGAGGGATTGTAATATATAAATATAGGTTGAGAGGACCTAGGTCGGGTTGGTACTATGGTTGAGCCTTATAGTCGAGTATTGTTCATCAGGAGAATATTGTATTTTGGGTGAGAGAAGTGCTGAGAGAGAGAGCCCTCTAGTATTGTAAGATCTTCAGCTGGGTGCGAAGATCAAGTCCTGTAGCTGGGTGTGCAGGAGGAGAGAGGAAGAAGAAAGGATCTGCTGGCCAAGAGCGCAAATCAGGACTATAAGCTTTACCTTAATATATCATAAGCATAGTTCTGTGGACGTAGTCCTAGAGATAGGGTGAACCATGTACCTCTGTTGTTGTGTGTGTGATTCATGCTTTGAGCTCTGATGTTGTTATATTGTTATTTTCATTACTGTATTATATCATATCTATAGATGTGAGGGATATATCTAGCTAGTTTAATGGTAGATGCATGTTATGTTGTTGTTTTAATAAGAACCACTTGATATTCCCTTGGTTGTAGACATCTCTGTCCTGCAACCCCCTCATAGTTGCTTCGGGTGAGACTGCATCTGCTTCATAGGTGCTGCCGAAAGGGCCAGTAGCTAGGGCTTGTTGGTGCGCTCTTGGAGATGAACCCTGGTGTTGGGCACTTTAATTGTCTAATTGAATGGAAAATCAAAGTGTTCAATATAAACTGTCAACCCAGGGAAGTCTGTTATTTCAAGATAATTATGCACAGTCTATGCTAGATTATGAAAGCATCTCTAATCTAATTGTAGTAGGGAAGTTCTTTTTAACAAAACAAACAAACAATATCACTAACACAATTGTGCTGATACAGGTGGAGTGCTACAAAATTAAAATCATAATTTCAATCTAAACTGATGAATATATAAAAACCCTGAATTGCCTACCCTAATCTAACTTTCTAATTTACTTTTGCAAGAAGAAACTCTATACTATTGCAGAAAGGAAACCTACTTTTTGCAAGAAGCTACTTCACACTTTTATTTCTCCAAAACAAGATTTCAACCTAATGCAGAAAAAGGGAAAGAAGTTCTCCAGCAATGTTCAAGAACTGATTTCTAATTCTCATGAGATAAGTTTATGCGCATTTACCAAGAGGGAACTAAACTATAACAACAATTGTATTCCAGAAATATCTAACAGTTAAATCATTCGCAATTAAAATGACTAATCTAGAATTCGAAATAGAGGCAAATCGGTGAGGAAGGTGGGCCATTTCCTTCTCACTGAATCCACTCAAAGAGATAGGTTATAGTCTGCTAAAGAAATTCAATCCACTCTTTCATTCAATTGCCAGAAAATGTCTGAGTACAATAAGCGCTACTTTTCTTTCTTTCTTTGCTAAAGGAAAAAGACTAACAACCCTTTACATTACAAAAGCTCTGCTATTTAAAGTCAGAGCCAATCAGTGTTCAAAAATAGAACAGTCTTGAGAATCCCCGATTCTCAAGCTGTTCGTTAGATATCATTAATACAAAATCTAGAATTCTCCTTGATCAACATCGTGAGCCAGCATATCTAATCAGCAGGTGTCGCAGCAGTCATAAAACAATAGGACTGGTGGCGTATTTTGTAACAACTTCCAAGATTAACAGGCTTCTTTCATAGCAGTTGTGTAATAGCTTCCAGGATTGGTGGCATCCATTGCAGAAGTCATGTAACAGCTTCTAGGATTGGCGCATAGCTGTAACAACAATTAGTTTCTCAAAGTGGGTTGTTCTAACATTTTGATCATTAGTTAAATCATTTCATGGGTAAAATATGTGAACGTTACCAATCAAACATTCTAAGTAAATGAAAATATAAAAGCAAGATGAATATTTCATACCTTGGGAAAAGGGTCTTGGTACTCATTATAATAGTCATTTATCTTAGGAATGAGAAGGTTGAATGTTCAAAAGATGTAGTGAAAAAAGGGACATTTATGGGTCCTAACATACCCCCCAACTGAAGACATTGCATGTCCTCATGCAAAACACATTCAAACCTTACTGTGTAACTGAAGTAGATAACTGTCTCCTCCAGTGCAAAATTTCTAAGTGCCGGTATTGAAGAATGTTGTGTCAAAAAGGAAAATTTGTTGTGTCAACAATCTGTTTGAGTTTCTTTATTCTTGAGAGCAGAAGCAGTTTGAGTTGCTCGAGTAACAACTCGTGAAGGAAACAAAGGTTCTTGTTTGCAAGCTTCTAGTATACCAGCAGTTGATTTATGACGATGAGATCTCCTATGTTTTACTGATTTTTGTGTAGAAGTAAGTTCATGCTCAGTCTTGACTAAGACAGTTGTTGGTCCTGTGGCGACTAGAAATTTGACTACCTCATATCCTAGCTCATAGTAAATGTTTCCGCACTCAAAACACATGAGTTCTTTGTTTCTACCCATAACAGCTTTTGTCAATGTTAGGATGTCCTGTTTCAGGGTTTTTAACTCTATTTTGAGGTTATCATTCTCAGTTATTAGTGCAACGATCTTGGAATTTTCTGTATTCTTGATCTTTTTCTCTATTTGGGCAAATAATTGGGCAAGTAGCACATACTCAGCATGCTGTGTAGCTGGTTCTTGTGTAATATTTGTGTTTGTTAGGACTAGTTCTTATGGATCAGTCTCGACATGGGCAGTTGGTTCTTGTGTAATATCTATGTCTGTCAGGACCAGTTCTTGTGGAACAGTCTCAACATTGTCAGTTGGTTCTGATATTACTAGCTCTGGTGGGACAATATTTTGTGGAGTAGCTGGTTATGGTGTAACAACTGTATTTATCAGGACTGGTTCTTGTGGATCAGTCTCGAAATGGACAGTTGGTTCTTGTGGAACCATCCCTATATCAACCATAAAGGATAGTGGACGAAGAATATGAATAGCTTGCTCCATATCTTGCCATCTAATTGCATCTTCGACAAACTTGGTGGACCTGGTTCTTCTCCTAGGTAATATAGAAACGAAAGTAGTGGTTTTATTCTTCATTTCCAGAGGAGGAACGAGGTTTCCTTCCTCAACCACACAAGGAGGATATTCTTGTATACTGGGGTCTACAATGATCTGGACATAGGATGCACAGAATCATCAGGTGGCAATGATGATTCTGCTACGAATTGGGTACATTCATTTTGAAAGGAGAAAATAGTTTCCTAAGTTTTGTGCATAAAGTAAAACCTGGTATTCGTACTGTTAGCAATAATTCTAGTCATGGGTTCGAGAAGCCTTCAGCCTCTCTAGTTGCACAAAGTGCTCAATCGCAGCTTAGAAGAATTCTTGTTTCTCCAAGAAGCGGATCAAGCGAGCGGGCAAAGTTTTTCTATTGACAGCCAAGATCCATCCACGAAGCAGATCAACAGCTACCGGGGTCTCGAAGTTGCCCATTTACCCGACATTTAGCAGTAAAGGTGTCCCTTCTGTTTGGAGGCTAAATAAAGGTTGTTCGATCCAGGGGCATGTGTCGCAAGGGCTAACCATCTCGGCGTTTCACCCGTCGCATTTTTATCATTCAAAGGGTAGCTTCGTTATTCCGTGAGACGCGAAGTGCTGAGAAGATCAGAGCCATATGTCAGCAGAGAAACGTGGCGAGAGATCCCGCGGAGTCGGGGATCGGGGAACTGAAAGCCCCGCGCACATGGTAGCAGAAATCTCGATATCCTGATGACCGATTTCCCGATATCGGAGGCAGCTTCCAATAGTGGAAGACAGGTGGCAGGTTATGCACCAAGGAGTTGACCGTCAACAAGTCAACGGCCATAAGCCATCGGGTTTCGGAGAATCTCAAGTTTAGTGGACACAAACATCATGTCAACAAGAGCGCCGAGATCTCGATGGAAAGTTGGACCATGGTCGCACAGGGACAGGTCATATGGACTGTGGTCTAGTCGGTAGAGGCGAATTCCTAGGGGAAGGAGCTCATCGCATATCGGGATATCAGGGATCCTGGATGCAAGGAACTCGCGCACTGCCAACTCGCGAATCCTGAATTCCCGAAATCCCGAAACATTCATCATACCTTCTTGCCGCCACGTCCTTTTCCCGTGTTGCGCCAACTCATATTTTCTTCTCGGCTCCTGTGTCTCATACGCCCAGCTCGTACACTACCCAAAGATTTTCTTTTGCCCATCCATCCACATGGCCTCTCCTCATCCCATACCTGCATCGGGCATGTCCAGTTATCCCTGCCTTGTCACCGTCCGTTCGCCACTTCTTGTCAAGTTCTCTAGTTACCATGACAGCCTTCACGTCAACTCATCAGTCCTACCATGATTTCCCCAAGCAAGATTCAAATGGCAGAATATGAAGGTTTCCATGTCCTGTATGAACGGAGCTGGCCAGGGCCTTTCCCAATCTCAGTGAAGCAGTTATTGCGGTAGTTGATGGTGGTTGAACATCGTTTCCTCCATAAATGGAAAGTCCAGAATTGACTGTAATCTTGTCGATTCTTTCTTAGGTCCTTTGGAACACGATTGCATCTGAATGAAGCTCACAAACATCCAGAGATTGCAGGCGCAGTAAATGTGAAGCCGTAATTTCTTTAATACAATGCCTCGATTTAGCTTCCAGTGTTTTTGTTCCAAGTATATGAGGGCATTTTGGCCACTTTTGTAAGCATCGATGGTTGAGCAGAGCTCCCTGGTTGTAAAATTTTAATGAAGCATTGTTGTTCTGGTTATGTATGAGATTTGGAGACTTCTTGCCTTATGAATGCTAGTTTCTATCATACCTTCGTTTACACTGTGTTAGAGCAGCTCGAAATTGGAGAATCCATTCGAGTTGTAACTATTATAGGATGATGTTGTAATGGATCACTGTAATATCTACGGAGCCTCTAATCAGTTCCTGTGATTTCCTTAACACTGAACGACTTGGAATTGGAGGATCCAGTCAAGTCTTCTTTCAGTTTCTTGAAGCCCTGAACTGGGAGAATCCTGTTTTCAGAGTTTTTCCTCTGCAAACTGCTGCAAGCCTGATGCCCAGAGTTGTTTGTCCACTTTCTCCTAAGTCTTCCACTTGTTCATCTTTAAATCAACCCACCGGTTGAAGTTAGGATTCCAGAACTCCTCTGTTCTTTACATATCAGACTCAGTCCCTGAGTTAGAATAATACCTCCTAGGACCATCATCTCCATTTGATCACCCTTTGTAAACAAATCGTGACATAAAACTGATGGGCGTTGGGCTCTGCTCCTGCAAGAAATCGAGGAGTGACTTCTAACGCTAACATTTCTGGTGCCGTTGCCGAGGATGGAATTGAAGATTTTCCCTAGGTAGAACAACATTGAGCCTCTGAATCCGAAGGTGCATAGGATCATTAGAGCCTTTTAGATTGCTAATTTTGCACATGGCGACTCCATTGTGACGACTCCGTTGGGGATAAACTGCTCTGTTAATTGTGGCTTTCAAAGGCAGGCATACGCGGTCTCACCCACAGCTGCCCCTAGCTACACTTGAAACGGATCCAGAGGTGGTGCTCAGAAAGGGAAAGGCCTCTGAAGAGGAAGCATCTACCACCGAGCCAGGTAATCCACCATACTCTTCTGTTGGAGCCCCTTTTTCTCCTCAGATTTTTGATAGGCCTGTCTCTGCAGTTTCCCATTTCTTAAACTTTGGGAGTGTTCCTGTTGAGTTTTCCTCTCCTGGTCCGGGACCAGAGGGACAAGACTTTGTCACTCCCCTCTCCTTTGAATTTGTACCTCGGCATAGACCCCTGACCTTAGAATAATTCCCCACTCCTGCACAGAGAGGAGAACCTGCCGACTGGAGCTCGGTACCCTCTTCTCTGAATCACCTCTTGTTTCCCACCCCACTTCGAGATTTATCCTCAATAACCCCTTTGCAAACTCCTTCTCCTCCAAGTTCTCCTACACCTAACATCCCTATGTCTAGTGCTAATCCCCCTCTCAACAGAATGGATGCTATAGTCACTGCCAGATACACTCCCTTAGTTCTTCCCCATCTTATGAATCCTCTCCCTGCTGGAGATTACCTGAAATACATGCCCAAGTTCACTGGGGAAGGAGACTTAACTACTGAAGAGCACCTAGCCACTTTCTACAGTTATGCAAACAACCTCAATATTGAAAATGAGGATGTCTAGATGAGAGTTTTCGTCCAGAGCCTAGATGGTGAAGTGAGAAAATGGTTTAGAGGATTGGCCCCAGGATCTATTGCTGGGATTGAGGCTCTGGATAGTGCTTTCCTGAGGTAGTGGGGAGATAGAAAAGACTTCATGTATTACATGACAGAATTCGGGTCTTTAAAAAAGATGGAAGGAGAGTCGATCTCTGACTTCTCCAAAAGATTTAACAAGATGTATAACAAGATCCCTGCAGAGATAAAGCCCTCAGAAGCCTCTGCCCAAAT
>ML776879.1:516323-541237 GCA_009831015.1 Picea engelmannii | reverse complement strand
CTCATCTCACTCAATCTGCATACGAGGAGTCTCTCATGGACAGCCAGGTGAATGAGCTAAGCAAGGGAGACAAGGCCAGTGGCGGCCGAGGCAGGTATAACCTAAGGTCTGATAAGAAGATAGCAGCACCTGATATTCCCCAGTAGTCCATTAGAGTAGAGAGACCTACTAATGAAGAATCAAATGATCATAGAGGTAAGAAAGCTCAAAACACCTCCCCCATTGTCCATAATCATGTTCCTGAAATAAAAGAAATTCTGAAGCCTACATCCTCTTTTAATTTTGAGCATGAGATTCAGAGGATCAGAATCCCTGTACCCCTCACTGAGATGATTAAACATGGTGAATTTAAAAAACACTTCTCTGAGATTTTACAATCTAAAGCCTCATGCCTTCCCTCAGACTCCATAAACCTCCAAGACTAAAAACCAGCAGTTGTCCTAGGTCCCATGGTAGAAGATAGAAATGATTCATCCCCTCCCTTCTACACCTCCTTGAACATACATGACAAAGTGCTGCACAACTGTTTGATAGATTCAGGGGCCTCTCACAACCTCATGCCCAAAACTGTCATGGAAGCGTTGGGACTAGAAGTTACCAGAGCCTATCATGACCTCTATTCTTTTGACTCCAGGAGAGTTCAGTGTCTTGGAGTTATTAAAGACCTGGTTGTAACCTTGTTTCAACTACCTATGAAAAGTGTGGTCATGGATATCGTAGTAGCCAATGTTCCCCCCAAGTTCGGAATGTTGTTATCAAGATCTTGGATAAAAACACTGGGGGGAACCTTGCAGATGGACCTCAGGTATGCTACTATCCCAGTGTTCAGAGGAGAGCATAGAAGACTGTACAGGGAAGCTCAACTGGCCTGTATAATCAGTGATGAAGCCAATCCCACCAACCATCCAATCTTTGCTTTAGAAACTAATTTAGGCTCCAGTTTGCTACAGCTCACCCATGCCCCAGAGCCGCCTCTGAGACTTAGAAAAAAGCCCACTGTTCCCCTTGAAATTCCTCTCTCTATCACCCCAATCTGGAAAATGTTTTTTGATGGAGCCTGTTCCCAAGAAGGCGCTGGAGCTGGAGTAGTTTTTGTGTCACCCGCTCAGGAAACCATATCTCTGTCGTACAAATCAAAATTTGAAGCTACCAACAATGTGGCAGAGTATGAAGCTCTTGTTCTGGGACTAAGGGCTACAAGGGAATTGGGAATTCAAGAGATAGCAGTATTCGGTGATGCAGAGTTGGTGGTCCAGCAGGTCAGAAGCGCTTATCAAGCTAAGCATCCTCGACTCAGGAATTACAGGAATGAGGTCTGGGACCTTGTTGACAGTTTCTTCTCGGCATTTAATATTTCTTTCATCCCAAGAGAGGAGAACACCTTGGCGGATTCCTTGGCTGCATCGGCTAGAAATTTCAAAGTACCTCAGCCACCTAAATTCAGATATGACGTGGAAGTAAAATACAGACCCTCCATACCTGACAATGTCAAACATTGGAAGGTATTCGAGGACGATCTCGAATTCAAGAGGTTCTTGGAGACTGTTGAGGAATTTTTAGAAATGCACATAGACCAAGATGTTGTCCCAGAGGAAGAGCCCGATGGGGTAATCTTCTAAATAAGATTGCAGGGCGTGACATTACGCAGCTTCCTAGCAACCATATTCCCAGGGGACTCATTCCCTTCGAGAGGCTTTTTGATAATAATGATGTGTCTGTAAAAGGAAAGGTCTCGGAGGAGGACACTGATACTATTCAGTGCAACATTGGAACCGAGAGTGAGCCCAAGTATGTAAAATTGTCAAGAAGTCTGACAGGGGAGCAGAGGTCTGAATACGTTGGACTCTTAAAGGGATTTGCTGATGTGTTTGCTTGGACCTACGAAGACCTTAAAACCTATGACACCTCTGTCATCGAACATAAAATCCCATTAAAAGAAGAGGCAAAGCCTTTCAGGCAGAAGCTGAGGCAGATCAATCCCATGTTGCTACCTATCATGGAGAGAGAGGTGAAGAAGTTGCTGCAAGCTCAGATCATTGTACCACTGATATATTCGGAGTGGGTGGCTAATTTGGTGCCAGTAAGGAAAAAGAATGGAGATATTCGACTCTATGTAGACTTCAGGAACCTGAACAGAAGCTCGCGAAAAGATAACTACCCCCTGCCAAAGATGGAACATATACTGCAGAGGGTGATAGGAGCTTCCAGAATGTCTATGATTGATGGTTTCTCTGGCTACAATCAGGTCTCTGTTCTGCCTGAAGACAGGGAAAAGATAGCGTTTACCACTCCATGGGGCACGTTCATGTATTCTAAGATGCCATTCGAACTAATGAATGCGGGGGCGACTTTCCAGCGGGCCATGGACATAGATTTTGTTGGGGAAAAGGACAACTTTGTGGTTGTTTATCTGGATGACATCACAGTATTTTCAAGATCTGATTGAGAACACCATCGCCACCTCAGGAAAGTTTTATTGAAATGCAGAAAGTTTGGCATTTCATTAAACCCCATGAAATCTCTGTTTTCCATGAAGGAAGGAAAATTACTAGGCCACATAGTATCAGCAGAAGGAGTCAGAATTGATCCCAGCAGAGTTGAGGCAATACAAGCCTTATCAATCCCAAGGTCTAGGAAAGAGGTCCAATATTTTCTAGGTAATATTAATTTTCTGAGGAGATTTGTGCCTAACTTTGCTGAGGAGGTAAAGCTGATAACAGCCATGTTAAAGAAAGAGAATGAAGTAAGGTGGACCCCTCAATTGCGACATTCCTTTGAACAAATCAAGAAGGCCCTGACTGAAGCCCCTGTTCTTATCAGTCCTGATTATTCAAAGGATTTCCTTATTTTCTCCTTTGCTTCACCCGACACCGTGGCTATTGTTCTACTACAGACAAATAACAGTGGGTTAGAACAGCCTATTTCTTATTTCAGCCGAGCATTGAGGGATGTCGAAGTCAGGTATGACACTATGGAGAAGCAAGCTTATGCTCTAGTGAAAGCTCTCAAAGATTTTAGAACCTACATTCTACAGTCAAGGATCATCGCCTATGTCCCCTCGGCTGCTATTAAAGATATTCTTATTCAGCCTGATATAGACGGGAGAAGGAGTAAATGGATAGCTAAAATCCTGGAGTTAGACCTGGAAATAAGGCCCACCAAGTTGATCAAAGGACAAGGTTTATCCAAGTTGTTGGTTGAAGCAAATTGCCAAGATTTGGGGATAAGTTTCATCAATGAACGCTCGGGTATTCTGCAGGGTCGATTGTCTGACATAGATCATCAAAGGGAGCCCCCATTGGCTCAATGTCCTTGGTATAAGGATGTCATATACTTTTTGCAGGAGCTGCAGCCTCCAGATGGCCTGCAAAAAAGAAAAGCAAGAGCTCTAAAGCTCAAAGCAGCCAGGTACTGCCTAATTGATCAAGCGTTATATTGGAAAGACCCTCTGGGAGTGCTTTTAAAATGCCTTAGTCCACCAGAGGCCGAGATGTTCATGGATGAATTTCACAGTAGTTTATGTGGAGGGCACCATTTCTGGAGAGCCACAGCCCACAAAATCCTCAGGGTTGGGTACTACTGGCCTACCGTATTTACTGATGTCTGCAAAGGGGTCAGAGCCTGCATCAAATGCCAAAAGTTTTCAGGGAAGCAGCAACTCAGGTCTCTTCCATTAAAACCGGTGGTGGTTTCAGGGCCTTTCCAGTAGTGGGGCCTAGATTTTATTGGAGAAATTCACCCTCCCTCCAGTGGGAAACATAGGTGGATCCTGACTGCTACAGATTTATTTACAAAGTGGATTGAAGCTATTCCCACCAAGAGTGCTTCCCACAAGGTTATCATCGGATTCTTGGAGGACCTCATCACAAGGTTTGGCTATCCAAATAAGATTGTCATCGATAATGATGCCGCTTTCGGGTCTGAGCCATTGACAAGGTTCTGTGAGCAGTTCGGAATTAAACTGATTCACTCCACCCCGTATTACCCACAAGGCAATGGTTTAGCAGAGTCCTCCAACAAAAGTTTAATAAGAATCATCAAAAGGTTGTTGGAAGACAATCAAAGGGCTTGGAACTCGAAGCTTAAATTCGCCCTATGGGCTGATCGAGTGTCTAAAAAAAGAGCTACAGGCCTCTCCCCTTTCCAGTTAGTTTACGGAGCCGAAGTTGTTTTCCCTTCTCAGCTAGCCATCCATGTAGCGAAATTCCTCCAGGACCATCAGGAGGAGCCTGATGACATGATCAGAAGGATTCATCAGCTAGTGGAGGTCCAACAGACTAGGGAGAAGACAGTGAACAGGATTCAAGACCATCAGCAAAAGATCAAGCAGGTTTTCGACAGGAAGGCCAAGAAGGAGCATTTCCAGGTAGGAGACCTGGTACTGAAATGGGATGCTCCTAAACAAGATAAGGGTAAGCACAACAAATTTGAAGCCCTGTGGATTGGGCCTTTCAGAATCTCTGAGGCTTTTTCAAACAACACATACAGGTTGCAAGATTTAGAAGGTGAAGAGGTTTTCGGCAGCCCAGTGAATGGGCATTTCCTAAAAAAATACTTTGTTTGAGTCTCAGATGACTCTTTTGTTTGTAAATATTTTCCTTTTGATTCTCAGTTCGTTTTCATTTTTATTTTTGCGTCCTAACAATGACCCCATAGCCCAACAGAAAGGCGACTAGAACTGCAGGAGGAGTTCTTAGAGAATCGCAGGGACAACTCTATCCCCCATGGAGCCTGATGTTAGCAATAATTCTAGTCATGGGTTCGAGAAGATTTCGGCCTCGCTAGTCGCACAAAGTGCTCAATCGTAGCTTAGAAGAATTCTTGTTTCTCCAAGAAGCGGATCAAGCGAGCGGGCAAAGTTTTGCTATTGACAGCCAAGATCCATCCACGAAGCAGATCAATGGTTACCGGGGTCTCGGAGTTGCCCATTTACCCGACATTTAGTAGTAAAGGTCTCCCTTCTGTTTGGAGGCTAAATATAGGTCATTCGATCCAGGGGCACGTGTCGCGAGGGCTAACCATCTCAGCGCTTCACCCGTTGCATTTTTATCATTCAAAGGGCAGCTTCGTTATTTCGCGAGACGCGAAGTGCCGAGAAGATCAGAGCCATATGTCAGTAGAGACACGTGGTGAGAGATCCTGCGGAGTCGGGGATCGGGGAACTGAAAGCCCCGCGCACATGGTAGCAGAAATCTCGATGACCGATTTCCTGATATCGGAGGCAGCTTCCAATAGTGGAAGACAGGTGGCAGGTTATGCACCAAGGAGCTGACCGTCAACAAGTCAATGCCCATAAGCCATCGGGTTTCGGAGAATCGCAAGTTTAGTGGACACAAACATCGTGTCAACAAGAGCGCCGAGATCCCGATGGAAAGTTGGACCACGGTCGCACAGGGATAGGTCATATGGACTGTGGTCTAGTCGGTAGAGGCTAATTCCTGGGGGAAGGATCTCATCGCATATCGGGATATCGGGGATCCTGGATGCAAGGAACTCGCGCGCTGCCAACTCGCGAATCCCGAATTCTCAAAATCCTGAAACATTCATCATACCTCCTTGCCGCCACGTCCTTTTTCCGTGTCGCACCAACTCATATTTTCTTCTCGGCCCCTGTGTCTCATACGCCCATCTTGTACACTACCCAAATCTTTTCTTTTGCCCATCCATCCACATGGCCTCTCCTCATCCCATACCCGCATCGGGCATGTCCAGTTATCCCTGCCTTGTCACCGTCCGTTTTCCACTTATTGTCAAGTCCTCCAGTTACCATGACAGCCTTCACATCAACTCATCAGTCCTACCATGATTTCCCCAAGCAAGATTCAAATGGAAGAATATGAAGGTTTCCAAGTCCTATATGAACGGAGCTGGCCAGGGCCTTTCCCAATCTCAGTGAAGTAGTTATTGTGGTAGTTGATGGTGGTTGAACATCCTTTCCTCCATAAATGGAAAGTCTGGAATTGACTGTAAGCTTGTCGATTCTTTCTCAGGTCCTTTGGAACACGATTGCGTCTGAATGAAGCTCACGATCGTCTAGAGATTGCAGGCGCAGTAAATGTGAAGCCGTAATGTCTTTAATACAATGCCTCGATTTAGCTTCCAGTGTTTTTGTTCCAAGTATATGAGGGCATTTTGGCCACTTTTGTAAGCATCGATGGTTGAGCAGAGCTCCCTGGTTGTAAACTTTTAATGAAGCATTGTTGTTTTGGTTATGTATGAGCTTTGGAGACTTCTTTCCTTATGAATGCCAGTTTCTATCATACCTTTGTTTACACTGTGTTAGAGCAGCTCGGAATTGGAGGATCCAGTCGAGCTGTAACTATTATAGGATGATTTTGTAATGGATCACTGTAATAGCTACGGAGCCTCTAATTAGTTCCTGTGATTTCCTTAACGTTGAACGACTTGGAATTGGAGGATCCAGTCAAGTCTTCTTTCAGTTTCTTGAAGCCCTGAACCGGGAGGATCCTATTTTCAGAGTTTTTCCTCTGCAAACTGCTGCAAGCTTGATGCCCAGAGATGTTTGTACACTTTCTCCTAAGTCTTCCACTTGTTCATATTTAAATCAACCCACCGGCTGAAGTTAGAATTCCAGACCTCCTCTGTTCTTTACATATCAGACTCAGTCCCTGTGTTAGAATAATACCTCCTAGGACCATCATCTCCATTTGATCACCCTTCGTAAACAAATCGTGACATAAAACTGATGGGCGTTGGGCTTTGCTCCTGCAAGCAATCCAGGAGTGACTTCTAACACTAACACGTACCTCTGTAGAATTCTCTGTTGTAGCAGCTAGAGGATTCTGATTTGTTGTTGATCTGACTTGATCAAGGGATCTCCAAGGTTTTCCTTTGAATGGACGTTTCCTTTTCTGTGAAGATGCACAGGTAATGATAGTAGGCGATTGATCGGCTGCAACAACGATAGGAGGTTTATGTGTGATTGTTGGTGCCACAACAGAGGAGGTGACACAGCCATGCTCGCTAGCATGTCCACTCATAGGATCGGATCTTTCACTCAGCCTGAAGAACTCTAAGGTTCTCCTAATTCCCTATCGGGAATTCTGCACCCACAGTAAACCTTCACTGGATCTTCCTCTCACACTCGGAAGATCGGACTTCGCGATGTCAAAGGTTGAGTGCTGGACTCTCGAATCCCTGAGAACCAATGACCAGTCAATGTTGACCTTCTCTATCCTCTATCAGGACTTTCCCTATCATGAATTTGGCACTCGCGATGTCGAGCAACTCGGTTCTCTAACTCCCGATACCTGATACACCGAACCTCCGACGCACGCGTGAGTTGACTATTCGATGCCTTTACTCCATCAGTTTTTTGAAGTTCGCGGGATTGTGAATCCTAATGCATATATTTTAGCACTTCTCATTGTGAAACCCTGATAAGGCATGCCACCTGTCTCCCAATCTAACCCTTGTGGTCCCACACTACACTATCATCATCGGGATATCGCGTATCGCAATATCGTGATTCTTGTTGCAAATTTACGGAGCTTCAACCCCCAAAACTCTGGTATATGAATTCACGTGTAGATCGACGGTCCTCGTGACTCTTATCCATGGTTCTGCCCCTCCTGAGCTTCGAACCTCTTGGGAATACTTCACCTTATCTCCCTTGCACCTCTGCAAGATCTAACGGCCAACGGATTTTCACGAAATCTCCTCAGAGAATTTCGACCATCTATCTTTCTCGATGAATTCCATGAAATGAACCAAGTATTCCTCCACGAAGACTTGTCCACCTATGTACAAAATTATGACGCCTTCCTACAAGCTTCAAGGCACAACCTCCCTGTACTACCCTTGGTGATTACTTGAAGGTCCTATGCCTCCAGAGATTTACCACCTCTGATTCTTTTCAGAGAACCCTACATGCACTCCTTGCGACAGACATTCAACAACTTCCCAAGTGTTGAATCCTTTCGACTCTGCACACACCTGCAGTAGCAGTCCTTCTATTTTTACTCAGGTTCACAACCCTAAACTTCACTCGGCCTGTTAACTCCTTGCACGGCTTCTATACCCAACTGCACTTGTGGGTGAATGAGAATAAAAGCTAAACTACCTAAGCCTTATGTCAACACACTCCTTGCAGACTCTTCGACTGCACTCCTTGCAGGAACTCTAGCTCAAATAGAGAAACAATTGAAACTCATTCCTTATTCCTCTCAGACTTCAATTCAATCATGAAATCATATACACAACACATAAAGCAATTGTATAACAGGAAAGAAAGCATTCATGAGCATAACATCAATACACAGAGAACAACACAAACCATGAATTTGAATCAAAGATTTCTATTAATCCAAATATCTGTACATGGGTGTTCTTACACAGCTCTCTGCCTGCTCTTGCTCTTCCTTCTTCAGAATTATTCCAATCTAATGATACAATACACAATGAGGGTGTCTATATCCCGTTTCCCTCTTGCACTCTCAAACAGTCTAATCTAGAATTAAAATCCTGTTTACCTGCATTAACTATATTAAATGCCTCCTACCTACTAAGGACGAGAGCTAAAGGCTCAAGGTCTGATTACAATATACAAGTGCACCTCATCTTAATGACTTCATTTAAGATGGCGCATCAACTCCAAAGTGATTTTCAAAATTTGTGCTGGCGTTTGTCTAGTTGTCTCTTGCTTCTGCACTGGCTCGCTTGATGTGGGAGATGCTCCTGCATCAGGAGGTAAGCGGTCTTGATGTTCTAGTGGACCGTGCTATCCTTGCTCACTTTTTAGGTAATGCAAAGATAGGAGCAAGGGTTTTCTTGTCAGAGGCAGGGGGTAGGATTCCAATAATCAATCTTCCAGCCAAGTGCTGTGACACATGTTTTGGTCGAGTGGTTGGCTCTTCATTTGCTTGTTCATCCACAACTACATGCTGTTGTAATGCAAAGTCGTCGAGGCTTGTCTGTCTAGAGCCAGGTTGGATTTGGGTTATATGATTGCTTTTCTGAGTCGTCTTACGAACAATGATAGTAGGGGTTTGGACTGCTATTGCAGTTGAGGTCAGAGGTTCTGGAAGAGGTCCATGGGTTGCGTTTTCAAGGACTGGTACAATCCTTTCTGTGTTTTCAGACTATGGCTAGTCTGCTGCAACATGTAATGGGTTATTAGAAATGCCCATACCTCTATGAATTAATAGGCCAATGAGTCTGTGATTAGAAACGCAGTTCTTGGGGTTCTTGGATTTTTTTACAAAATGGGCCATGTTATGCAATGAATGGAGGAGAAAATAAGGAATGTTTATCAATTTTCGATGTCGCAGATGTGATAATAAGATGAAATCAGAAAAATAAACAACTTGGTATCGACCTTCACAGGTAATGTACCTTTTAAGAAATTTTGTGACTTTCCCACATGGCTCTGGTAAGGAATTGACATCTACACCTCTGCCCTTGGTCTGAAATTTATCAGTGTTGACGAGGAACCCTTTTTGTGCATTCAGAAGATGTGTTTTTATGTTAAACCATCAATCTCATGTTCTTGGCAACCCTATTATAGCAAAAATCCTTGCTTTTGATACTGGAATCCTTACCCCATTCACCATTGAATACCCTTCGGTAAGATTTTGACTAAACTCCAATACCTTGTTCTCACTAAACTCTTTCAACTTCTTAAAATACGATATCCATCTGGCCTGAAGAAATATTTGGTAGGCCTCTAGGTGTAGCAGCAAGTTGTCCATAGTTGTGGGTTCATATCTCACAGCTGATCCTCCCATGATGTGGATTTAGAGTCTAACAGGCACGTAGGAGGAGAAACTATCACCTAAATCAGAGACACAATAAGCTCGAACGTGGTTTGCAGAAAGATAGTTAAAAGAAGTGTGGGCGGAAAGGTGGTGGATGTGTGTATAAAATTTGGAATGAATGGATAGATTTACGTTTCCCCCCCAACTAAGTGGATTGGCTCCAGGTGTAACCGGTTAGTAAATAGGAAATTGTTCTTTATATCTTTATTACTTTAACACCTAGGATTAATCATGTACCTCAAATCTTACCGCACATAATGACCTATCGGAGTAACCGCACAATCCAACTGTCATTTGAGTGGCGCGAAATAGTTAACATGATGAAGGATCATGAGAGAAATGAAAACTTGTGCAGAGACGTAGTCCTTACTGTAGTTAGCCAACTGGAAATTGCTGAATGTGAAGTCATGTCATAATGAAGCAACACTTTCGGATAGAAAGCATCAATATTTTCTAATCAGTGGTGTTGTTTCATGAAAGATTGGAGGGATGGATCCGCAACATCGACAAAAAGGGTGAAAAAAAAAGAGTGAAGTGGCAAGAAAGAATTTCAGTAATTAGTGTATCAGCATGTTCTATTTCAAAAATGGCGGAGGTAGGTGTAACAACATTGAAATCGGCTAATTTATCGAAAGAAGGTGTAACAGCATTGCAATCGGCCGAACACTACCTTACTTCGATTCTAGGAAGTTTTTCAACTTCCATGAACTAATCGTTCCTTCTGTTCATCAATCTACCTGCACACACATAATTGGCTAATACCTTTCAAAGCTTTATTAGCATAGTAAAGAAAATAGAGAAATTTCAACTAAAAACAGAGAAATGAAAATTTTACTGAGATTATTTATATACAAGGTCTGAGAAAAAGAAGTCCTAAAGTTCAGAAGTGGAAGGAGAAAGCTCCTTTCCATTTAAAATCTAATAATCTGTATCAACTGTACAACTAGTTTTGAATTTTATCTTGGATAGTGGACGCTAATATAGACGCAAGCGATGACCATTTGCATGTAAGTGTGTATTGGATACATCTATAGTAATCAACTGGACCGTCCCATTAGGAAAAATGGTGTCTACCTCATAAGGCCCTAGCCATCGTGTATGTAGTTTACCTTGAAATTCCTTAAAGCATGAATCATAAAATAGAGCCCAATCTCCTTTCTAGAATAATTTCTTCTTGATGACTCAATCATGCCATTTTGTTCTTTGTTTTTGAATCACCGTGGTTTGATGGATGGCGTCCAAATACTTTTCATCAAGCTCATTGAGCTGCTGCAGTATGGATTTCTGTGCCATAGTCAAGTCGAGGTTGACTGTTGATGCAGTTCTTAAGGTTTTGATTTTGAATTCAATGGGAAAAATAGGGCCTTTTCCATATACCAGCTCGTAAGGAGAAAAACCAGTTGTGCTCCTCCAAGTAGTTCAGTAAGCCCATAGAGCTTCATGCAATCTGTCAGACCAATCCCTATGATTTTCTCTCACTATTTTAGTAAGAATGTCTTCGATAACTTTGTGGGTGCTTTCCACTTGGCCATTGCCTTATGGACGGTATGGAGAAGCTATTCTATGTAAAACATGATATTTACTGAGTAGAGCTTCAAATTTATGTGATGTGAAAGGGAGTCCTCCATCAGTGACCAATTCTCTTGGAATGCCAAACCTAACAAATATATCTTCAAACAAGAATGCTAAGACAACCTCTTCTGACGCTATGATAAGTGCTTTTGCTTCCACCCACTTGGTCATGTAATCTTTACAGACTAATATATAGACTTTCTGATTGGAAGGTGGGTGAATGGATCCTACAAAATCCATGGCCCATCTCTCAAAAGGCTCTAACGCTACCTGAGACTGGAGCGACATCTCATCCCTATGAGTTGGTTGACCCATGCATTGGAAATTGTCACAAGTTTGGACATACTTCTTGGCATCTTGAAATATGTTGGGCCAATAATAGCCCATCCTTAAAATTTTATGCACAGTCCTTTTATCAACAAAATGACCCCCACAAGGGCCATCATGGAAAGATTTCAGCAAATCATAAACCTCATCATCCCTCACACATCTCCTGATTTCTTGGTCCAGGCTTGTGTAGAAGAGGTATCCTCCTATCCAACTATACCTAGCACTCTTTTGAATAATTTTCCATCTTTCTCAAGGAGATAGATGTGGAGGTACCTTCCCTGCAACCAAATAATTAGCAATGTCTACATACCAAGGTGAGTGAGCAAATACTGCAAACAAATGTTCATTAGGAAAGGAATCATCTACAGGTGAATTATCATCATTTATATGTAATATCGAGAGAAAATTAGCAACCACATTTTCTTTTCCTGGTCTATCCACTATAGTGATGTCAAATTCTTGCAGTAGTAACAACCATATTGTCACTCGTGCATTAGTAATAGGTTTATTCATTAGATATTTAATGGTTGTATGATCAGTATGAATAAAAGTTGGGTAACCAATTACATAATGCCTGAATTTATTGATTGCATATACTACTGTCAAGAATTCTCTTTCAGTAACTATGTAATTTAACTCAGCAAGAGCCATGTTCTTGCTGATATAGTAGATAGCATAGGGTTCTTTTTCCTCCTGTTGCCCTAGTACTACACCAATTGCAGTGTCTGAGGCATCTGAAGAAATGTGAAAAGGTAGAGCCCAATTGGGCCCTCTCAAGATGGGAGCTGTGGACAATCTCTGTTTAAGATCTACAAAAAAAAATTCACATTCATCAGTCCAACGAATGTTAACATATTTTGTTAGTAAAAAAAACAATGGAGAGGCAAGTTTAGAGAATTTTTTAATGAATCTCCTGTAATACCCAGCGTTCCCTAAAAAAATTCTTACCTCTTTCTGATTTGATGTAGTTGGAATGTCCAAAATTGCCTGGATTTTGGCTGGATCTACCTGAATCCCTGCATAAGAGATGAAATGTCCCAGCACTACCCCTTCACACATCATCATATGGCACTTTTTTGTACTTAAATAAAGATGAGACTGTCTTCATATTTTGATCACTTTTTCCAGATTAGACAAAGCGTCTTCGAAATCAGTCCCATAAGGTGTAAAGTCATCAATGAATATTTCCATACAGTCATTCACCATATCAGAGAAAATACCAATCACATCTCTCTGGAAAGTGGCTAGTGCATTGCACAAGACAAATGGGAGAACCTTGTAGGAAAATGTACCCCAAGGGTTGGTAAAGGTGGTCTTATCTTGGTCCTGTGGGGAAATTTGTATCTAGTTATAGCCACTGAATCCATCTAGGAAAGAAAAATATTTTTTTCCGGCTAAGTTATCTAAAACCTGATCAATAAATGGTAGAGGGAAATGATCCTTCTGCATTGCCTTATTCAGGGCTCTATAGTCCACACACACTCTCCACTTACCATTATTTTTAGGCACAATAACCAATGGTGATACCCACTTGCTGTCTGATATAGGATAGATGAATCCGGCATTGAGAACTTTATGAAGTTCTTCCTTAACAATTTCTTTAAGGTTTGCGTTCATCCTCCTTTGCGGTTGGAAAATGGGTCGGAATTATTATTTGATGTATATATGGTGGGTGCATAGTTCATAGGGAATGCCTTTCATATCCATGTAATCCCATGCAAATGCTTCTTTATGTTCAGTCAGTAAATTCATCAGTCGACGAGTTTCAATGTTGGAGAGATTGGGATTGATGTTCAAGGTTTTTCCAAGTTTGATTTCTATAGCAATGCTCTTAGAACTGACTCTAGGAAATAATTCATTCGTTTATGTTTCATCATCTACTATTACATCGTTTTCTATTACAACGATTGTTGTTACAGCTGGATCACTCTGATTGTCAACAGTTTCTGAGAACATTTATGAGTTCATTTCTTCCTAGGCCATAGGGTCAAAGACTCTGATCAATTGGTGGTGTGTGTGTTGTGTAACAACAGAGGGGTCACAAATAAAGCAGTTGATTAACTCATCCTCCATATCATCTTTGAAACTCAGGGCCTTTCCTATAGTTAGCACAGGCAAAGCACTTTCATCCTCAGTGTCCATCCATAGAGAGTTTTCAGGTTCTGCACTGGGTGTAGCATGAGGATACAAGGCAATTTTTTTTGTGTCATAACCATCCGAGATGGTCATAGAACCAGATCTGTAACCTATGAAAGCATCAGCTGTATCTAACCATGGTCATCCCAGAATTAGAGGATGACCTCCCATACTAGATTTGGGTTGAAAAACGACAAAATAACCAGGATACTCCAATGAGTCTACTGAAATAACTAAATCATCGATTACTCCTTCTGGTCTGATGGTAGAGTGATCTGTTAATTCTAGAACAGTAGGAGTAGGTTGGATTTTTGTTCCGAGTTGCAGCAACTGCGTAGTTTCTATTGGCATGATGTTAATTGTTGCCCCTAAATCAACTAGTACATGTGGAATAGATGGCTGTCCAATTTTAACTGTAACTGTAGGGTTTCCTGGGTCGCCATATTTAATAGGTGGATTTTTGCCTAATATTAGCTCAGACAAATCCCCCACTACATGCAATGTGACAGGATCTTTAGGTTTTCGTCCAAGTTTTCTGATATAGAGGTCCCTCATAGTCTTGGCATAAATAGGGACATCCCTTATTTCTTGTAGTAGTGGAATATTAATGTGCAGATTCTGCAATTCTCCAAGGAGATTGAAAGATGGTAATTCCACAGGCTTGGTAATTTTCAGTCTTTCAGGGAATGGTGGGTTTGTTGATTCTAGAATGGGTTGGTCAATTTATTTTGTTTCAGCAGATGGTCTCTCCCCTGATTCCTTATCTGATTCTGAAGATGGAGCATCTTCAACTATTGGCTCAACTATTCTCCCTGATCTTAATTTTATTTCATCACAAGGCATAGGAGTAATAGATAAGGCTGGAACATTATGTATGTCTATGTTCTAAATGGCCTTATTATTTGGGTTTGGGTTAGGTTGCACAGGCATGTGAGGTCGTAAGGGAGGATTGTTTGGTGAGTTATTGGGAGGCAATTGCAGTTGTTGCTACTGTTATGGGGGTTGGAACTGTTGTTGAAAGAAGTTCGGTTGGTGATGGATTTGATAACTAAGTTGTTGTTGAGGGCCTCTCTCGTATGGATTCCATTTCCCATAGTGATTTTTTTGTTGGGGCATAGGTAACCATGCATTGGGATATTGATAAGAGGGTGGCATTTGATTTGGAGGGGGGGCATTCATCTGGCCATATGGTAGTTGATTGTTCCAATAATTAAATGCTCGAGGAGAGAATTGAGAATTCATAACTTGACCTCTTGGCTGCCATTGTCTCCTTTGTGTTATTAGATAGACATCCTTTGCCTCCTCATTAGTTTCCTTCATTGATGCTTTTACACCTGGTAGAGAAGGACACTAGTCAGTGGCGTGGTCTAATTCACAAATAAGGCATACCTGGACACTGTTCAGTGGGCACTCCCTTGGTGGATGTTTCTTCCTGCATTTCAGATAGAAAATGCATAATACTTTCTCTGATTCTGCTTGTTTCTGTTTGACCTGTAAACTATCCATTTATGAGGCAAAAGAGTTAATCATCTTTGTTTTGAAACTTTCTAACAGATTACCTATTTCTGCTCTTGTTGCTCCTCCATTGGTTGATTTATGTACCCTTGAAAAAGTAGTATCCTTGGTAGCTAACTTATTCCTTGTAGATCCTCGAGAACATCTTTTGCAGAGATCTACAATGTCCTCATACGATTCCTTATATATATCTCCCTTACCAATCATATTCATCATATCTAAACAATATTCTCTAACCCCTTTTAGAAAAATGGTTTTCATAATGTCCTTACTCACATCCAGATCGCCAGACCATTGTATATTGTATTGGAGTCGCTCCACAAAGTATTCAAGGGTCTTGTCTTCCTTTTGTGACATTTTGAACAATGCCTCTCTTCGTTACCTTGTTCGACAGTAGTCTTGGTATTTGTTCAAGAAAAGCTGTCGCATTTGTACCCATGTTGAAATGTTTTCTCCTCAAAGGCTCATGAACCATCTTAACACATTACCTTTTAATGTAGATGGAAACAGTTTAAGCTTCTATGCAGTGGTAGTGTATTCATAGCTTCTACACAAAATGTCAAATTCAAATATAAACTCATCTGTATCTTTAGTATATAATCCATGAAAATTTGGGAGAGCCAAGAGAGGTATGTTTTTCATAGGATCCATCCCTTGTGTGGGAACATCAGAAATAGGAAAAACCAGCGTAGAGATAGTGTTTTCATTGTTTACCTGATCCTCGTTGTTCTGTGGATTCTCTTGGTAGAGCTCTTCTTCATTATCCCCTTGATTCTCCATATGTGCTCTTCCCCTCCACTCAATGTGAACAACATCCCACTCTTCCTTAGTGACTATCTAACCTTTGATCTGATAAACAACTTCTTCTAGATTTTCCCTGTTCCAGGATATACTTCCTTGATCATACTTCCTTGATCTTCAATGTTCTCCAGTGTTGCTTGCTGATTTCAGCTTCAATTTCAGCTTCAACTTCAGCCCTTGATGAGAACGATGTTTTGAGAGGGGGTGTTTCTACTGACTGCAGATCACGTCTTCTTGGAGGATTGGCAGGGCGAAAAATGGATCCTAAAGAAGAATCTTATCTAGCTATAATCTCATCAACAATCGTTTGTCTTCCCAGTATGTTAGGATTTCTTCCTCCACGTCCTCTGGTACCTGTAAGGTGAGTATTTTGGGGGATTCATTCTCGTTTTTTGTGATTCATGCAGACTATTCATTCCTAAGAAAGAAAACTAGTGTTCTTACCAAAATATACAATTATCTTCCCCAACAATGGCGCCAAAATGTTGGGCACTTTAATTGTCTAATTGAATGGAAAATCAAAGTGTTCAATATAAATTGTCGACCCAGGGAATTCTATTATTTCAAGATAATTTTTCACAGTCTATGCTATATTATGAAAGCATCTCTAATCTAATTGAAGTAGGGAAGTTCTTTTTAACAAAACAAACAAACAATATCACTAAAACAGTTTTGTTGATATAGTTGGAGTGCTACAGAATTAAAATCATAATTGCAATCTAAACTGATGAATATATAAAAACCCTAAATTGCCTACCCTAATCCAACTTTCTAATTTACTTTTGCAGGAAGAAACTCTATACTATTGTAGAAAGGAAATCTACTTTTTGCAAGAAGCTACTTCACACTTTTATTTCTCCAAAACAAGATTTTAACCTAATGCGGAAAAAGGGAAAGAAGTTCTCCAACAATGTTCAGCAACTGATTTCTAATTCTCATGAGACAAGTTTATGTGCATTTACCAAGAGGGAACTAAACTGTAACAATAGTTGTATTCCAGAAATATCTAACAATTAAATCATTAGAAATTAAAACGAATAATATAGAATTCAAAATAGAGGGGAATCGATGAGGAAGGTGGGCCCTTTCCTTCTCACTGATTCCACTCAAAGAGATAGGTTACAGTCTGCTAAAGAAATTCAGTCCATTCTTTCATTCAATTGCCAGAAAATATCTGAGTACAATAAGCACTACTTTTTTTTCTTTTTTTGTCAAAGGAAAAAGACTAACAACCCTTTACATTGAAAAATCTCTACTATTTAAAGTCAGAGTCAATCAGTGTTCAAAAACAGAATAGCCTTGAGAATCCCCGATTCTCAAGCTGTTCATTAGATATCATTAATACAAAATATAGAATTCTCCTTGATCAACATCATGAGCCAGCATATCTAATCAGTAGGTGTCACAGTAGTTGTAAAAAAATAGGACTGGTGGCGTCTGTTGTAACAACTTCCAATATTAATAGGCTTTTGTCGTAGCAGTTGTGTAACAACTTCCATGATTGGTAGCATCCATTGCAGAAGTCATGTAACAGCTTCCAGGATTGGTGCATAGCTGTAACAACAACGAGTTTCTTGAAGTGGGTTGTTCTAACATTTTGATCATTAGTTAAATCATTTCATGGGTAAAATATGTGAACATTACCAATAAAACATGCTAAGTAAATGAAAATATAAAATAAATATGAAAAGTTCATACCTTGGGAAAAAGGGTCTTGGTACTCATTATAATAGTCATTTAGCTTAGGAATGAGAAGGTTGAATTTTCAAAAGATGTAGTGAAAAAATGGACATTTCTGGGTCCTAACACCTGGGTCTGCCCCTGTGCCAACAAATGGTTCCATTTCCAAGACCAGGATCTTTTTAAGAGAATTTCAATGTGGTTCCCATCGAAGATGGAGATTCAGAAGTGGGTAGTGTTGGCATGTTTTACAGATAGTGTATGCTTGTCATTGATGGCAAGTAAAACAATGATGATGGCCTAAGTACAGGAAGGATGTGCCAAGTGGGCACCAAAAGTCTTTTGGGAAGACGTTACAGAGAAATCTCGACAAGATCAGAGTATGCAGAGATGGATCTGAGCCCAAGGTCCTACCAGCATTGGATCCAGGAGAATTTACACACTCTTTAACGAGCAAGGTGAAATGTGAAACCCCAAAAAATCGCGTCAACAAAGAATCCATTTTGGAGTTTTGATTACCGAGAGATGGAGAAGTCAAGAATCGAGACTCTCCAACACAGGATTCTCGAAGTCATGAAATGAAAAACCCCGAAATAACGAAATAGGCGCATCGCTCAAAGTTTTGGCTACCGAAGTTTCGAATACCGGGAGATAGGGATGTCATGGACTCTCGTCATCAGGAGTCCCAAAGTGTTGAAATGTGAAATCCTGAAACCCAAAGAAAAAAGGCACATCACTCAGAGTGTTGGATACCAGGATTTCGGTTACCGAGAGATGGAGATATCAAAGACTCACATCATCAGGAGTCCCAAAGTGTCAAAATGCAAAAACCTGAAACACGCACATTGCTTAGAGTGTTGGATATCGGGATTTCGGTTACCGTGAGATGGATATGTCAGAGATTCACATCATCAGGAGTCCCGAAGTGCCAAAATGTGAAAACCCGAAACAGGTGCATCGCTTGGAGTACTAGATATCGGGATTTCAGATACCGGGAGATGGAAATGACAAAGGCTCTCATCATAAGGAGTCCTGAATTCGCGAAACCCGAAGTCGAGAAATGATAAAGACTCCATACTGGAGTTTTGGATACCGAGAGTAGGAGGATTCAAGAGTAAAGACTCTTCATCAGATGAGTCCCAAAATCGCAAAACTCGAAGTCGCGAAATGTCACAGACAAGCTCCGTTTCAGAGTTTCGGGCACCGCGACATGGAGAGTCAAGAAACTTTACCACAGGAATACCGAAATGCCAATCCACCGAAATGAGAAATGCTGGAGTACTGGACCGTTGATATGACTCCATTTCGGAGTTCCGGATACCGGGAGTTGAAGTGTCGAAACACTTCACCACAGGAGTACCGAAATTTTGAAGTGTCAAAACGTGAAATTGTGAAATGCAGTTTTTGAATAAGGCTATGGTCACAGCCATTGGTCACATCGGCAAGAGATAGAGGAAAGATATAGAGAAACCAAGGTCCATTTTGGGGATCGCGACATGGAGTGTCAATACACTTGATCACGCAAATCCTGAAATGCCAAAGAGTAGAATGCCAAAATGAATGCAAGACTAATGAAAGTCATTCAATGGTGCAGATGAAATTGAATCAAATCATAGGGCTACTATTGCACGTCACAGTGTAACTTCCAAAAACCACTGATGGTTTCTATTAGAGGACTCAAAGACACTTCGGGGTGATTGATAGAGGAGGTGAAGAATCTCAAATATTTGCAAGTAGAACACTGACTATTTGTGGAGGTGATTGACAGCTGGATGAGCGTTGGAGCCTATAGCCGCAACAGAATAGTTGAGCTCGACTGTAATAGAAGATGAAGAATCTTAACTACTGGTGATGCGAAGTAACTTTGATGATGACACCCAGTGATGATGGAGAGATGGGATTAACAAACATAGATGTTGAAGAGTTTCCATGATGAAAAAGCAGAGCACTCGACATGCAGAGAATGCAGAACCATGGGACACAGGGCATGCACAAGAGGCATAGAGAGCATAATAAGGTTGAAAAAAGAAGAGATCAGTGTTGTTGCGGTGGTGTGGGATGGATGTGTGAAGAAGGAGGTGGAGTGCAGTAGCTAGAAAGGACAGAAGACAAAAGGTGCATTGAATGGAAATGGTGCAAAAAGAACAAGAGGCAAAAGAACAGAAAGTGAAATGGATGTGTGCAGGAAGACAGTGAGGCAGACAGAGAAGCGAAACCTTGCAGAACAATGATGAGACTGGTAATCTATTATTGAACATTATATCACTATAATAAGTTTCAGTAATTCATATTCATAAACCAGGGTGGTAGGGAGGTGCTAGGGAGGATTGGTGTCCTTCGAGGTTCAAGTGGGTGTTTGACCACAGGGAGTTGGTGCTTCCTTCTAGTTGGTGATAGAGAAACCAGGGAGTTGGTGCTAGAGAAACCAGGGAGTTGGTGCTAGAGAAAACAGAGAGTTGGTGCTCTCAGCAAGTTGCAGATTTCAAAAACAGAGGTTGTAGCCTCACAATGAGTAGGTTCTCATATGTATGATAATGTAAAGAATGTAAATAATTCTTATCATATAAATAAGAAGAGGTTTTTACCCTTTATGGGTTTCCTCGAGAAATATATGTCTCTATGTATCTCATATATGTGACTGATGTTGAATGTGCCATTTCTTATTTTCCTACATTATTGTGATTATCATTGAGTGCCTTGTAAAGAATTTAAAAGAAGCATAATTTTTTAAGCATGGTAACAACTGATTCACCCCCCCTCTCAGTTGTCCAACAATTGGTATCGGAGCCAACCCCTTTTGTCTAAGGGTAGATCCTAGAGCTTAAACATGTCAAGCCATGAAGGAAATTCAACTAATAAGGCCCCTCTGTTCAATGGAACAAACTTTGCCTTCTGGAAAGTTAGAATGAGAACCTACATAATGGCTTTAGGTACAGATGTCTGGGATGTGGTAGATACTGGTTATGTAAAGCCAGTTATACTAGCTAATAAGGATGACAAGCTAGAATTTATCTTGAACGCTAAGGATGTGAATGTTATCTTGAGTGGACTTGCAGAAGAAGAATTCGTAAAAGTTATGCACCTAGGAACTGCCAAAGAAATGTGGGACAAACTCATTATCAGTTATGAAGGTAATGAGAAGGTAAAGGATGCCAAGCTTCAAACCTACAGAATACAGTTTGAACAACTGAAGATGAAGGAAGATGAAACTATTGGAAAATACTTTCTGAGAGTAGAAGAAATGGTAAATGAAATGAAAGCACTTGGTGAAAAAATTGAGGAACCCTCTTTAGTTCAGAAAATCTTGAGATCTCTCCCAGATATGTTCAAACCAAAGGTCTCTGCTATAAAAGAACTTAATGATCTAAAAACCTTGGAGTTTGATCAACTTCTAGGAACTTTGACTGCATATGAAATGATAATAGTTAAAGATAAACCCACCTCCAGAGAAGCATCATTTAAAGAAGATAAGAATGAGGATTCTGAGCCTGATGAAATTGAAGAAAAATTTGTGAAGAGACTGAAGAAGGGATCAGAAAAATACAAAGGTAAATTTCCTTTCAAATGTTTCAACTGTGGTAGGATAGGTCATTTTGCAAATAAATTTCCCCACAAAGGAAAGGATTAGACATGTGATGATGAGGAGGAGTAAAAACACATAAATTTCTTTAAAGAGAACAACTTTAAGAAGAAAAGTCTTTGCGTAAACAATGATGATGATCCTTGAGATGATGAAGACAATGACTCCTCTATTGAAGATAAACTAAATGACTTCATACTTATGGCCAAAGAGGATTATGATAATAATAGCACAGGGAGTGATGTTAATGAAGAAGAAGTTGTGGTTGACATGGAAGGAGAACTGATCAGTGCACTGGAAGAGATTGAGAGACTAAGAATCAAGAACAGAAAGGAAGGACAATTGTTGATACAGTTCGAGAAAGATAGTAAAAAACTGGATGAAGACCTTGTCCTACTAAAATTAGAATTAGAAGAGGCAAATAAAATCGAAGACATTCTAAAACGACAGTGATCAAAAAAGAAGGCAAGATGTGAAGCATTAGAACAAGAAGTAGTAAAAACTAGGAAAGAGATGGAGAAGTTTCAAGCCTTGTATAATCAAAATCTGTCAAGTATCAAAGCCTCAGAAGGATTAGCCACCATCCCGAATCAGCAAAGGAATCCAAAGTTGAAAACCGGTTTGGATTATGAAGATGGATCAAGTAGTGGCAATCCAAGAAATGAAGAACCCATCAAGTTTGTCAAATGTACAACCAATAACAACAACGAACCTATAGAAACAAAGGAAGACAATCAGCCACCCAGGACGAGTAAGGAAAAATATGCCAGAACTGAATCTGTATAACAAAGAAATAATGCGCTCGGTGCTGAAAGACGTCATCATCATGGAAGAAATCAATTTGCACAAAGAAGACAACCATTTCCCAGGTACACCGAATTTTTCCATGGCTATTGTTTCTGTTGTTCTAACTTTGGTCACAAAGCTGTAAATTGTTCATTAAGACTTAGACATGAGCAATTAAGATTTCAAAGGAATAAATACTTCCCACAACAAAGAATGATACAACCAAGTAACAATCCTTCACAGACTGTAAATTGCCAAATTAAGTCTAGGGACATGCAACTAAGGAGGCCAAGAAATAATCAATGGTCAATGAGTAGACAACACTGCAACAATAAGTTTGACCTATTGAATAATGAGATTGAATGCTACACCTGTCATAACTTTGGACATAAATCTATTGATTGTCGGTTAAGGAACTATGAACCAGATTCAAAATCCCCTGCTGAAAATGTCAAGTTTTGGAAGAAGAAGGAAAGTGACAAGTGTGGATTAGTATTTCCCGCTCAAAGAAAAATGAACCCTTGGTATATAGACAGTGGATGCTCCAAACACATGATGGGAGACAAAGGCAAGTTTCTATCTCTAAGTGAAAGAAAATCAGGAAACATAACCTTTGGAAATGATGCTCTAGGGAAAATAAAGGGCAAAGGGATGGTGAGCTTAAGTAATGGAAAAGGAAAATCCCAAGATGTTCTACTTGTAGATGGGATGAAGCATAATCTGCTCAGTGTAAGTCAAATGTGTGACAGAGGATGTGAAGTGGTGTTCATGTCCAAGGACTGTAAGATAAAATCTGTAACCTCAGGACAAGTGCTGGCCAAAGGCATAAGGAAAGAAAATAATGTATATGTGCTGAAAGAAAATAGAGAAGAATGCCATCTAAGTAGACATGATGAAAGCTGGTTATGGCATAGGAGACCTGGACATCTAAACTTTGACCACTTAATCAAACTCAAAAAACTCGAGGCAGTAAAAGATCTACCAAGAATATCAAAGCCCCAAGATTCAATGTGTAAACCCTATCAAGTAGGGAAGCAAAACAGGACACAGTTTAAGTCCAAGAGCTTTACTTCAACATAGAAACCACTCCAACTAGTTCATATGGATTTATGTGGACCATCAAGATAGGAAGGCACAGGGAAAGAAAACTAATTCATGTTGATTATCAATTATTACTCCAGACTTACTTGGGTTGCCTTTCTCAAGGAAAAGGCTGAAGCATTTGAGAAATTTAAAATATTTAAGGATTTAACTGAGACTCAAATAGGAAAGAGGTTAAAGGCAGTAAAATTAGACATGGGAGGAGAGTTTATGTCAAGAGACTTCAAGGAATTATGTGATGAGCATGGGATCAAGAGAGAATACACAATCCCAAGAACTCCACAACAAAATGGAGTTGTTGAGAGGCATAACAGAACAGTGCAGAAAATGGCCAGGTCAATGATGAATGAGAAGAACATTGGCCAAACCTACTGGGTAGAAGAAATACACACAGCAGTCCATGTTCTTAACAAAACTCACCTCAGACCACAAAGTGACAAGACACCTTATGAACTGTGGTTTGGGAGACCTGCTTCAATTAAACACTTCAAAGTCTTTGGGAGTAAATGCTACATAAACAATAATGATGAGAACCTCAGCGAATATGATGACAGGGCTGATGAAGGTATCTTCTTAGGGTATGCTACAAATAGTAAAGGATATAGATTCCATAATAAGAGGCTTCATAAAATGGTTGGTTGTATTGATGTAAAAGTTGATGAAGGAATCCCAGTAAGAGAGATGTACAATAATGAGTCTTCTACAAAAGACATAGCTAAAGATGAAGATGAACAGGTCCAAGAATCAGAAAACAAAGACTCTGAATCAGATGAAGACTCAGACACTCAGACAGACTCAAATCAGTAGTCAACTTCAAATTCCTCCTCCAGAATCATTCAAAAGAATCATCCTGCAAGTCATATAATTGGTGAAAAAGACAAAGGTGTACAAACCAAAAGAAAGATAATCAAAAACACCGAACAGTCTCATATAGCCTTCATATCCATGATGGAACCCAAGAATTTTAATGAAGCTAGCAAAGATGACCACTGGGTTAAAGAAATGAATGATGAACTTGATCAGATTGAGAAAAACAATACGTGGGAGATGGTTCATAGACCTGAAGATAAAAATTTCATTGGCTCCAAATGGATATTTAAGAATAAGTTTAATGAGCAAGGACAAGTTGTCAGGAACAAAGAAAGGTTGGTCTGTAAAGGATATGCTCAGATAGAAGGACTGGATTTTGATGAAACATTTGTGCCCATAGCAAGATTAGAAGCTATCAGAATGTTTCTTGCCTATGCTTTTCATAAAAGGTTTAAAGTCTATCAAATGGATGTCAAGTCATCTTTTCTAAATGGAGATTTAAGTGAAGAAGTCTATATGGAACAACCAAAGGGTTTCAAACTGTTTGATAACCCTGACTTAGTATGTAAGGTAGCTAGAGAGGTTTTGGGGGGGCCTAAAGGGCCCATCGTGATACTAGTGGAGGTCATTCAATGTAAGGTGGACTAGGTCCACTATATTATTAAATAAGACCCACTATGGTAATTAGATATAATAAATGGGTAATTAGATATAATAAATGTAAGAGGACTTCTTAGAAGCTTCTACTTCTAGAAGATTCCTCCTCTAGAATGTTCTTAGGTGATGGTAGCACTATATAAAGGGGTTCAAGAAATGTAATGAGACAT